>JANAVB010026219.1:0-90000 GCA_029216955.1 Iris pallida
TTTTGAAACATCTAGTAAAATTTATGAAAATGTTGTTCGTATGTTTTACTGTAATATGCAAGTTAAAAACGATGGCAGCATTTATTCTTGTGTCGCCAGAAAAGAAATTGAGTTTAATGCGACTGATCTTAGTGAGCACTTCCATATGCTGGACAACGGCAAAGCATTAGTCGAGATAAATAAAGTTTAATTTTTCGAGGACGTAACCCTTGATTCTCTTAATGCTGATATGTGTCATCTGAATTTAGTCCCTCGAAGTGGTCGGTTGTTTGTAAAGCACCTTAACTAAAACTTCTTTGAACTCCATCGATTTGTTTACTCTGCTTTGCTTCCCAAAAAGGGATCTACTAATGAGATCACCTTTTTCGAGATGTCTGCAATGTATCATCTTTATTTTGGAGTCACATTTTCTATCCATAAGATCTTTATGGCTTGGATGATCAGTTGTCAGAGGGTGGGCTGCAACCTTCTTTATCATATGTATCTTACGGTCATCTTTAGGAAGTTTGAAATCGATCTTGATATATGTCCTATCCCTGGATCACCTTTTGGGCTGACTAGGTCTAGGAGATATCTTCTGCCTCCACTTCCACCCGATGCTACTCTACCTCTACCTGATCCAGTTGCTCCTGCTCTTGCTCATGCTGCTCCAGGATTTGATCTCCAGTTCTATCAGTGATTCGATGACTTTGTCACTCTTCGGGGACAACGTCATCAGTTCTATGTTGATGCTGAGTTTCGCTATACTTTTCAGGCTCAGGTCTTGATGGCATTGCTGATATTCAGTGGTCATTGGCGTATCATCCTACTGCACCATTTCAGATCCTCCATCATCCGAGATTTGACGGATCGCGGCTTGAGGATCCTGACACTTTTGAATTCTTTGATTCTACGACACCTATGTCGATCCTCATCCTCCTGCTGATCTTGCTGACAATGGCGCTGATATGTGATTTGGATTCTATTTGGTTTAGCATTTTGTGGGTTGTATTTGCTGCTGATGATGATCATGTAGTAGTGACACTTTTATTTTTTGAACTTATATAGTAGTTTGAACTCTTTCAATTCTGACTGTAATTTTAGTAGTTGAGTTTTATGCTATCTTAGTTTCCATTTCTCATATTCTTTACTGCTATCGTTAATGTTTCTCCTGAGCTGTGACTTGTTATATTCATAATGTTTGTATATCAATCTTTTTTTTGTTATTGTTGGCTTGTTGGCTTCACATATTGCGGGTGAGCCACATATTTGAGTACTTAACAAAGGGGAAGAAAGAGCTTATACAAAATTCTTGCGATCTATTCAGAACAAGTCAGGTATACATTTTTTAAAAGTTATATACTAGTTATATTTTGGTATAGACTCATAGTTTGTCAATTATCAAAATAGGAAAGATTGTTGGCCCATTGGCTAATGGTCATACCTGATTTTGATAATCAACGACAACTTTGGTCGATACGCAAAATATACGAACTGTTACAGGTTAAAAAATCAAAGATGAAGGACATATACAAACGTATTGCGTCTACATTCTACTGCTACAATACATCGCATCGTCATCCAGAAGCAAATCTTATTGGAATCCAAATCGAGTCATTTATATTTTTTTTGTATTTTTAATTTTATTGAGTCTAGGAAATATAAATGTGAGATCGTTCGGGATTGATACTGGCATAGGTTATTCCCAGTCCACCTATCCAAAAATCCTACCTACTTATCCCAAACACTTCACAAATCTAAAGAGCCCAAAAATATATGAATTTGGCATATTCAGATCCAATTCTGACCCACCAGAACGCTGACTGAGTTCGGACCGAGTTCGGTCTGGGTATTTTGAATTTTTGTTCCCACCAAATATGCAAGCAACGTTCGAATGCGAGATTCAAGCATCCGAACTCTGCCCGAGTTCGGTCCCTAAAAATACTATAAATAGAGAAGGATTTTTTATATTTCTAATCACTCATTCGCTCTTCTCTCTATCTATTCTAAAGTGTTTTCAGCGATCTAAAACTTTCATATCTAGCCTATACTACTCTTAGCCAAAGCCAGTACAGTTATGTTTGATCTAGAGTTTTGATACTGAAGAGTTGTATCAGAGATGTCTTTCAAAAAATGTTCCAGTTTTTAGAATCAGTTTTTTGGAGTCGGTCGTGCGCTCGTCACTAAGGCACGGTGTTGTAAAGAGACGGCAAGCTCTCGTTTAGCTTATGAATAGTGGATTAACATCGAGCAAAAGTACTCGAGACTGAAGTAGTCCTCTCAGAGGGAGACCAGTATACATTGCTGTGTTCACTGAGTTTGATTCTCTAATCTATTGCTTACTGTATTTATTTATTGTCTCTTTCCATAGTTTATAACTGCTAAAGTTTTTAAGTGGTGATTATTTTTGCTGCACGTACACACACTCTATTCACCCCCCTCTAGAGGTGCTCAACGGTCCTACAAGTTATACCTCCTTTTTAAGATAATCTATTTAGTACACCTCTAAGTGAGTATAATATTCTTAGGGTTTAATCAATGATGATTATGATACTGTAAGTGATGAAAAATAACTTTTGGAGAGCTTTTGGATAGTTTTCTAGAGGTTGTATGAAATGTATGTGATTATAGATTATAGAAGATGTATGTGATCTTTTTTGCCTCTGGAAAATTGATTGTAGAAGAAAGAGAGTTTGTTGTAGGAGAAAGAAAAGCTTGCAAAGAGATTATAAGAGAAAGAGAGATTGTAGGAGAAAGAGGGATCGTAGGAGAAAGAGAATGTGAAGCATTAAATATGTAAAAAAAATATATATAACCTTTGTAAATAAAATCATTGTCGATGGTTAGAAAAAAAAATTTAAAAAAAAAAATTTGTCAAAGAAACACTATAGAAATTGATGTTTTTGTCAAATAAAAAACTTTTGCAACATAAAATGTTAGTTCCTATGACGTTTTGTTTGATTCTTTTTTTTTGAAATCAAGGAAAGCATCGTAGCTTATGACATTTTAAATCTTTATTCAAAAATTTGGTAAAATTTTAACTTTATATCTAATCTACACTACTATACACTACTATATAATGAGAAAAGTAGGCTTCACCAAGGAAGTTTTTATTCAAAAATGCCCTCAGCTATATATACTAATTAAAATTGTTCATCTATCTATACTACTATATAATGAGAAAAGTATGCTTCACCACGGATATTTTTAGTCCAAAAATGCCCTCATATATATATATATATATATATATATATATATATATATATATATATATATATATATATATATATATATATATATATATATATATATATATATATAAATTAAAATTAAAATTGTTTATTACATTTAATATGGATAGTTATGTGATTATGTATAGAAAAAAATTAAAAATATTGTTTGCGCTTTCAAAGTATTATAAAATACGTGTAAGGCACGTGCATAGATACTAGTATAGTAATATACTATAGAATTTTTTTGTAATAATAATTTGATGGTGGGTCAGATGCACTCGGGTTTGGGTTTGTAACGCTCAGAAGAGAGTTTGCCTTTGCCAAAAAGTGTGTCTACATGTCCAAATACTGCCAGCCCCACTTTAATTTATGGAAAAATTAATGAAATGTCCAAAAAACAAAAAAGTTTTATGAAAAACCCACCGCGCAATAACATTTCATCGCGTGCCCAGAATTAGCAAAAAATATATAAAGAGGGTTCCGAATGACCTTTTTGCCCTTCCTTCTAATTTATTAAAAACACCCACGAAACTACTCTTAAAAAAATATTTCGATACTTCATCTTCTTCCATACGATGCTCACTTTCGAATCTAGGTTTCTTTCTCAAAAATTTTCAAAAACTCGTCGAAAAATTTTGAAAAGACCGAGACAAACGGCAAAAGTGCTAAAACGGAGGTCCAAACATCATTTTTTTACGATTCTAAAATTTCGAAAGGCCGAGAAATGATAAAGTTGTTTATCTCAGGCTTCTCAAAGATACGCTCATTTTGCGACAAACTGGGCCTCGTTTCGACCTCCTAGTCAAAAGTTATGGCCCTCCAAAGTTTCAACTGACCATAAAATGCAAGAGAATGGTCATTCTCCGTGTTAGAACACGGAGAATGTTAATTTTGCATGAGGGTGGCTGTCATGCCCCACTCCCAAATGTATGGGATTAGGGCCTAACCTGGCCAGCTGATACGACCTAGAGTGAGCTGCCCAAATTAATGGACTTACTTAGGCGTACTACGCTGTAAAAGTAACTAACCAACACAGGCAAATATCTAAATCTCATCCACAACTAACATAGAAAGGAAGTACTGAATATAAACACAAAGTAGTCTGAAAGTCCAAATATAACTGAAAGGAAATACAAGTCTGGTGGAAGCAATCCCATAGTACATCAAAATAAAAGTACATGAATGGAAGATAACTAGCTAAGAGTATCAGCTAACTAGATATAAAACTCTCAGCCCAAGTAGCAGCATACCGAAGTCAAGGAAACTCCTCGGGATAGACCTCGTAGTCCTCAGCAAGGTCTCCTGCCTCAGCACTGGCACCGTATATCATCGAGTATGTGTGCTCGTCGGGATCTGGAAAAGAACCAGGTCCTCAGGGGACATAGCAAGATACAAATAGGAACATGCCATAAAGTAAATACTGATATCTAACATAAGGGAGAACGCTAACCAATCTAAGTGAATGCATACAAAGACAACTTTGGAACGTATGGGTAGGTGAAAATAATTTTGTCGAAGCACGGGCCGACGTCGGATCACGAGTCGAAGGATTTGCGTCGGAACACGGGCCGAGCGTCAGATCACGAGCCGATTAGCACAATACTAGCGTACCTCCCGACCGAACCTAGCGCGCAGCTAGTGGCCGTTGCCGGATATATCCACTAGTAAGTACCCATGCCCATAACCGGGTCCCCACTGAGGCTAACATAAAATAATGTAACTGTCTGTCCCATATGCCTACTGGTTGTCTTTCCCGCTCCATGGTGTATAAGTCACATCCACGACCCAACATCTACTCTCTATGAAGAGTCATCTATCTAGGACTATCGCTACCCTATATATGCCGTCACATGAGCCACTCGCACTGATGGCTAGTCGAGAGCGACAGCGCGTGCCATGATCTGATCTCACTCAGTGCCGTGTCGTAACACATGTCATGGTCAAGGGAGTTGTAACAACAACTCCACAATCCAAAGGTATGTCGTCTATAACTAGGCCAAGCATGTAGTCCTAGTGTCGACGCCAACATCGACTATGCCCGAGGTAATCCCGGACTCTACTAATCAAATCTACGTTAACAAGAGTATAATGGTGTATATGTAAAGACAGTAGTACAAGGCAAGGTATACTTGCCTTCAATCCCGAAATGCGCAAATAGTGCTCCGGTCCCTCCTGTCTCAATCACGCCGTCTGAGAGACCTACAATTACACAACCAAGACTTACGATACGGTAGAAGAATATCCATAACTACGCATCTAACCACACACAAAGTAGAAAGTATGCCTACGCGTACAAGATATCATATTTGTATACTACGTTACATTTATCCAAGGAAGTGTACATACAACCCCTCCTACATGTTTGGAGCATATATCTACAAATATAGTGCACAACTCCAAGCTACATATGACAAGTATATTTTTTTTTTATGACAAGTATATATATATATATATATATATATATATATATATATATATATATATATATATATATATATATATATATATATATATATATATATATATATATATATATATATATATATATATAGGTATAGGGATGTATGTACACAAGTCCTATATTTGTAATCTCATATATGTACATGAGTGTACATAGAGCACATATATATAAAAGTACAATCACCATAGATAATGAGAACAAATGTGTGTATATGTATATATATGTGTATAGAAAATATATATATACATATATATGTACATAGAGACAAAGTATATATTTTTATTTATATAAGTATATACATATATATTTGAAAGAGTATATATATACACATATATAAGAAGGAGCATTTATACATATATATATATATATATATATATAAAAAAAAAAAAAAAAAAAAAAAAAGAAAAAAAAAAAAAAAAAAAAAAAATATATATATATATATATATATATATATATATATATATATATATATATATATATATATATACATGATGAAATAAGTGTATACCATCATGCATAGTCATTTATGAGTTTCCTATACATGAACCATTTATTTATTTATATATATATAATATATACGTACACTAGGATTTGTATAAAATGGAAACAAGTATGTGCATATATATATTTTGGAAGGGTATGTATATACATTATAATTTATATACATAAAACTACATTGATACACTTGTACATGTATATATATATATATATATATATATATATATATATATATATATATATATATATATATATATATATATATACAATGAAACAAGTAATACATATATATATAGGATCATGTGTGTGACAAGAGTATATACACAAATATTGTATGTGCATGGATCCATTTTAACAATGCTTATGAAAATTTCTACATTACATCACACATACAATGAACCCATGAAAACACCACTATTAATCACACATTCACATTTATATACATTATATATATATATATATATATATATATATATATATATATATATATATATATATATATATATATATATATATATATATATACTTAAAGAAATGAGGAAGGAGGAGAGGAGGATACCTAAGAGAGATGATGATGGTGAAGGGGGTGGTGGTGCTGCCGGCCTATGGGGGGCTGTGGCCGGCCATGGGGAGGGTTGTGGTCGGCCAAGGAGGGTGAGGGGTGTGGTGGAGGTGGTGAGTGGTGGTGGTTGTGTTGTAGATAAAGTAGGAGGTGGAGAAGAAGATGTGATGAAGAGGGATGTGGTGAAGAGATGGTGGCTGCTGTGGTGGTGGAGCTTCGGCCAAGGGGGGCTGTGGTGGTGGTCAGCCTAGGAGGAGGTGGAGAAGAGGAGAGGGTGGCTGTGGTGGTGGAGGTGGTGGTGAAGTGAGGGAGATGATGGTGGTGAAGAGAGGATGAAGAAGTGAAGATGAAGGAGAGGGTGGTGGTGGTGCTTTCGGTTTTGTAGGGGGGAAACCGAGAGAAAAAGGGAGAGAGGAGAGAGACTTGAAAAGAGAGAGGGTTGTAACTCCTCTTTCCGGATTTTTAATATTTTATTTTATTTTATTGTGTTTAAAAGGTAATTTTTTCTCGAGATTTTTGAAAGATATTTTGTGATAATCAAATAAACTAGTTTAAATTAAAGTACTAAATTCTCTTAATAAAATATTTTACTAAATTTTATTGTTATTGGTTTTGATAGTTTAAAAGATCATAATCACTTTTGGATAATAAAAAGGGGTTCAATTTGTAAAATATAAGTTACAATATTTTCATGACAACAAATATTATTTTTAGTTTATAATGATAAATCAATTGTATTTTGGACTTAAATTTATATGCTATCAACGAATACTATCTTTAAATTGTTATGATGATAGCTTATTTGCCTTGAATTTGAAATTCGTATGATGCAAACTGCTAGATAATAGAAAGGTTTTTATTTCAAAAATATTCCTAAAAATATCATAAGTCTTTTTAAAACTATTTATTATTATTTTAGAAGCCAGCCTAAAGTAAGTCCGACTATCCCCAAGCCTAGAATTTGTAGAGTTTGTAGAAAATCGGGTCACGATTTTCGTAATTGCAAAGTACGAAAGCGAGATAGCGACAAAGAGCAAATGGAACAAAATGAACCGTCATTGACTTAATTATCAACTTTTTTTTTTACAATTCTCCGTCAATTTAACAAGGAAAATGCCAATTCTCAGTCAATTTTAATACGGAGGATGGTAATTCTCCGTCAATAAGATTTTGTGTAAGAAATATATGATAATTAGTTTTTTAGTATCAAATATTAATTATTTTGATAGTTATGTATATAATCCATTATTGGATTAAGGTTATCTTAAGTCAGTTTAAATTATTGGTTAATATCTTGCCAATAATAAATTTGTTAATTTGGGTTATATACTTTAAATTAACTTTGATAAGATAATTTAGTTTTCAACTTTATTGATTTAATTCGTTTTGATAAATATTAAATATTATTTCTAAAATATTATGTTGATATTTTGTTTGAGCTAGATTTAAATTCGTACTTGTCACGACCCGCACCCGCTCTTCATGTATAAGCTCATCCTCTTGAAAAGAAAAACAATTGATTAGGAAGGATAATGATCGAAGTCAAAATAAGTAAAAAAATACTTATAATCCTTATTTTACGGATATTCAATATTCAACGTTTGAGAGGGAACTTTTGAATCCGAAAACTTAACTCGAAATTAAATAGACAATTGAGTGAGAAGTAAAAATAATAATTTCTTAGGTCCAAGGAGGAGAATATAGGTGATACGAACTTATGATATGGCGATGTTTAGAAAAGACATAAGATAAAGTTGTACAAATGATCATGATTAGGGAGAAAACGACCGAAGGCAGAAGAAATATAAACTTGAATTTATATTTCTCAAATATTCGAGATCGAAGAAAAAAATATGTAAATAACACTATGTCTACCCATTATGAATATATTTATATAAAAGTATATAAGTATAGACTAAGTGAATCCCAATAATCCCAAAATAACATTCGAAGAGGAGGTCACCCTATTTCCATGTAAAATATGAATTTAAATAGCAATAATACATATATTATATTTATTTATATATTCACCTATATATCCTTTTAACAATACATATCTATATATATGGATAAATATTCCATAACCAAAATAATAATAATAATAATAATAATAACAAAATAACATAACCAATAATAATACTAATATTATATAATAATCACCTCAATAACTTAATAATAAATAATAATAACCAAAATGAAATAGATCTATAATGGTGTATATACCCTTTATGTACAGTCTAAAAATCACCATTTAAATAAAATAATTAATAAAAATAAAATATTTCAAAATTTTTGGGAAGGAGAGCTACAAATCTACCCACCTTAAAATAATTTCGTCCTCGAAATTCTAATTCATAACTATTCCTTAAAAATCAAAATCGACTATTACCTTAATCTCCTCAAATTTAATTTATCCAAAAATATTTTATAGCCCTCTCTAGCCATCTGTAATTATGAAACCTCGAGGGCTTCTACCCACCTTTGGTCACGCTACTCCTTCAAGGGTATGTCACTAAAACTTTATAACCTTCCATCAAGTTGCTAGAGTCATTATCCCTAGATATCTAAGACATATGACATCTATATCCCCACATATCTACCAAACAACCAAATATTCAAAATCAGACAATATTCTAATATAACTTAAGAATCTCTAATGAATTCTAGACAACACGATCATTCGTCACCCCGAAATAGGAAGGACAGGAAAATAAGAAAGAATAATTATGAGCAAAATAAAGTTTCAAGAACGGTAGAGAATGTCCAATAGTACAGATAGAAAGAGAGTTTATGAACCACTGCCTTATTTGCTAGGTGAGCTACTCTAGTCCAGTCACCTGCTAAATCGAAGAACACTTGTTTCTTAGAGGGGCTTGCAATCTGTGCAATACGAAAATTCTTGTTCTCGACATTAATCTAAACAAGGTGTCAAAATAGAATGAATTTGAGAAATCAAGATTGTGATTTTTTTCGTGGTTATTTAAACACACGAGTAAGGAATATAAATGCAATACAAGATCGTATCTCGACATCCAGGTAGATGGAATAAAGGTTACGAATGGATTCACATTCCAAGGGGTGGAGACTACATAATAGGTATGGGGACCTATTTCAACAGTTCGGTTTTTTTCACTCACATCCTTCCTTTGATCAATATTTCTTATTAAGAAAGTTTTCGTTACCCTTGCTCTTACTTATTAACCAATACAAATTTTATTTAAAATTTTGTTACTACAGTCCCCTTCGGACCTATCGAACTTATCTATCCTAGACATTCCCTAAATTCGAGGACGAATTTATTTCTAAGGTGGGTAGATTTGTAACTCCTCTTCCCGAATTTTAGTTTTTACTATTATTTTATTGGCTTTATTTCTAGTTGGAAAAAAAATATGTTGCTGTCATAAATTTTTATATTTGTTAAACTATTTTTGTATGATTTTTATAAACGATATATTTAGACATATTAATTATTCTAAAAAAAAATGTTTTAAATATCCTTTAGTAAGAATATTATTTCAAGGAATTATTTTAAAGTATTATTATTTACAAAATATTAAGTTTATTGGGCTAAATGTATTTTAATGTTATTAATAATAGCTAGTATAAATTTTTAAATCATCATAGATTGACTTTGATTAAATCTAGAATTTATTTGATTCAATAATTTTTTTTTTTAATCCTAAAAGGTTTTGACCAAGTTGTTTTGAAATAAATATTATCGAATATATATATTTTTAAATATTAGTTCAAGGAAATATATTCGTCTTTAAAAAAAAATAGTTGTTTGATGGCAATAAATAATAAATAATTATTTATTGTATTCTTCTAAACCAAGTAGATTGGGTTAAATATTTACTGGATAATATTTAAATGATTTAAATTATATGACCTTCTAATTGAAATAGATATGTGTAAATATGATTTAAATTACTTGATATTACCTAGTATTCATATTAGCATTGATTTTAATTAGCTAATATTTTAAATAGTAATTGATTTATTTATAAATTAAATCAGTTCTAAATATATATATATATATATATATATATATATATATATATATATATATGTGTGTGTGTGTGTGTGGTACCTAGATAGATAAACATATCTTCGTCAAACTTCCAATCCTAGGTCGGTCCCTCTTATACTCAACTAAATCAAATCCTAATTAATGTAACATTATCTCTATTCCAATCAAACTAACATATATGCAGGCTATAAACAAAATCTTTCCTCCTAATCCCTTGTACAATCAACATATATCCATAACTTAGAGTATATAAGGGAATTGCCCGACCCTTCCCAAACGACCAAACGAACACGCAACACCTCCGCCTCCTTCCCTGTCACCCGACTTCTCTCCCGGCCGACCACCACGTCGCATCCCCTGACTGCCACCATTGTCAGTACCATCACCCAGACCATCCCCGCGGACAACCACTCACCACCAATAGCAACCTTGTGTCGAAGTGTCCGTGTCCACCACCACAATTATTGTGTCCAGCCTCGGGTCCGACCCCGGGCATTCGTGTCTGTGGGTACCACCATTCTCTCATCCAGTTCCTTACAAACAATACATCCGTCTCGCTGCGTCCGACACACCGGAGACAGCATCAAAACAAAACCAAACAAGATTAAAACCAACCTAAGCAGCCGCCGCCGCCGCGATGTCATCGAGCGCTGCCTGCGCTCGACCGGGCTGCGAGACTCCCCACTGGCGACTCAACGTCGGAGAGCCACCACCGCGGCCTTTCTGTGCACCGCCTCGTCGAACCGCGCCTCTCCGCTTGGGTTGTCGGCCGAGTTGCCTCACCGGAGCCCTCCGTGAGACACTGCTTCGTCCTATCGAACCAGGCCGACTCTCCGGACCGCCACGACGCCAGCCCGACCTCGTGGTCGTCAATCCCAGTGCCTGTCGAGCCCAGATACGGAAGCCCCCTCGTTGGCCACTCTCCGCCTCTGAGACCTCTCTTCCGGTGCGGCTGAGTTCTCCGCGACCGGAACACAGCCGAGCCAACTTCCCCGCTCGTCGCCGTAGCCGCAGATCGGCCACCGCCATTAGCGCCGCACCTAGGATTTCGTCCAACGCCGGCCGAGACCGCCTCCTTTTCGCCGAACTGGAGCGGGGCCCCGAAACCCCTTTTCGCCTCCTCCGCGAGAACCGACCTCGACAACCGCCCGGCGACTGACAGATCCGGGCCGAGCCTCTCCTGGCAAGCCGTCGATGAGCTACTACCCGCCGCGGGCACAGCCGCGCCCCTGGCCGCGGTTCTTCCGCAGTGTCCTAGCCGAGCTTGCACGGCAGCCTAGGTTTTCGGACCACCGCTGGCGGGCCGATCCCCTCCTCCGCGCGCTGGCGCCGCTCCGTCGTCCGCCACCAGCTGCGCCACCGCGACCGCATCCCGCGCCTCCGCCCGGCATGACCTGCATGGGCCACCACAAAAACTTGTCACGACCCGCACCCGCTCTTCTTGTATAAGCTCATCCTCTTGAAAAGAAAAACAATTGATTAGGAAGGATAATGATCGAAGTCAAAATAAATAAAAAAATTCTTATAATCCTTATTTCATGGATATTCAATATTCAACGTTTGAGAGGGAACTTTTGAATCCGAAAACTTAACTCGAAATTAAATAGACAATTGAGTGAGAAGTAAAAAAAATAATTTCTTAGGTCCAAGGAGAAGAATATAGGTGATACGAACTTATGATATGACGATGTTTAGAAAAGACATAAGATAAAGTTGTACAAATGATCATGATTAGGGAGAAAACGACCGAAGGTAGAAGAAATATAAACTTGAATTTATATTTCTCAAATATTCGAGATCGAAGAAAAAAATATGTAAATAACACTATGTCTACCCATTATGAATATATTTATACAAAAGTATATAAGTATAGCCAAAGTGAATCCCAATAATCCCAAAATAACATTCGAAGAGGAGGTCACCCTATTTCCAAGTAAAATATGAATTTAAATAGCAATAATACATATATTATATTTATTTATATATTCACCTATATATCCTTTTAACAATACATATCTGTATATATGGATAAATATTCCATAACCAAAATAATAATAATAATAATAATAACAACAAAATAATATAACCAATAATAATACTAATATTATATAATAATCACCTCAATAACTTAATAATAAATAATAATAACCAAAATGCAATAGATCTATAATGGTGTATATACCCTTTATGTACAGTCTAAAAATCGCCATTTAAATAAAATAATTAATAAAAATAAAATATTTCAAAATTTTCGGGCAGAGGAGCTACAAATCTACCCACCTTAAAATAATTTCGTCCTCGAAATTCTAATTCATAACTATTCCTTAAAAATCAAAATCGACTATTACCTTAATCTCCTCAAATTTAATTTATCCAAAAATATTTTATAGCCCTCTCTAGCCATCTGTAATTATGAAACCTCGAGGGCTTCTACCAACCTTTGGTCACGCTACTCCTTCAAGGGTATGTCACTAAAACTTTATAACCTTCCATCAAGTTGCTAGAGTCATTATCCCTAGATATCTAAGACATATGACATCTATATCCCCACATATCTACCAAACAACCAAATATTCAAAATCAGACAATATTCTAATATAACTTAAGAATCTCTGATGAATTCTAGACAACATGATCATTCGTCACCCCGAAATAGGAAGGACAGGAAACTAAGGAAGAATAATTATGAGCAAAATGAAGTTTCAAGAACGGTAGAGAATGTCCAATAGTACAGATAGAAAGAGAGTTTATGAACCACTGCCTTATTTGCTAGGTGAGCTACTCTAGTCCAGTCACCTGCTAAATCGAAGAACACTTGTTTCTTAGAGGGGCTTACAATCCGTGCAATACGAAAATTCTTGTTCTCGACATTAATCTAAACAAGGTGTCAAAATAGAATGAATTTGAGAAATCAAGATTGTGATCTTTTTCGTGGTTATTTAAACACACGAGTAAGGAATATAAATGCAATACAAGATCGTATCTCGACTTCCAGGTAGATGGAATTAAGGTTACGAATGGATTCACATTCCAAGGGGTGGAGACTACATAATAGGTATGGGGACCTATTTCAACAGTTCGGTTTTTTTCACTCACATCCTTCCTTTGATCAATATTTCTTATTAAGAAAGTTTTCGTTACCCTTGCTCTTATCTTATTAACCAATATAAATTTTATTTAAAATTTTGTTACTACAGTCCCCTTCGGACCTATCGAACCTATCTATCCTAGACATTCCCTAAATTCGAGGACGAATTTATTTCTAAGGTGGGTAGATTTGTAACTCCTCTTCCCGGATTTTAGTTTTTACTATTATTTTATTGACTTTATTTCTAGTTGGAAAAAAAAATGTTGTTGTCATAAATTTTTATATTCGTGAAACTATTTTCGTATGATTTTTATAACGATATATTTAGACATATTAATTATTCTAAAAAAATGTTTTAAATATCCTTTAGTAAGAATATTATTTCAAGGAATTATTTTAAAGTATTATTATTTACAAAATATTAAGTTTATTGGGCTAAATGTATTTTAATGTTATTAATAATAGCTAGTATACATTTTTAAATCATCATAGATTGACTTTGATTAAATCTAGAATTTATTTGATTCAATAATTATTTTTTTAAATCCTAAAAGGTTTTGACCAAGTTGTTTTGAAATAAATATTATCGAATATATATATTTTTAAATATTAGTTCAAGAAAATATATTCGTCTTTAAAAAAAATAGTTGTTTGATGGCAATAAATAATAAATAATTATTTATTGTATTCTTCTAACCAAGTATATTGGGTTAAATATTTACTGGATAATATTTAAATGATTTAAATTATATGACCTTCTAATTGAAATAGATATGTGTAAATATGATTTAAATTACTTGATATTACCTAGTATTCATATTAGCATTGATTTTAATTAGCTAATGTTTTAAATAGTAATTATTTGATTTATTTATAAATTAAATCAGTTCTAAATATATATATATATATATATATATGTGTGTGGTACCTAGATAGATAAACATATCTTCGTCAAACTTCCAATCTTAGGTCGGTCCCTCTTATACTCAACTAAATCAAATCCTAATTAACGTAACATTATCTCTATTCCAATCAAACTAACATATATGCAGGCTATAAACAAAATCTTTCCTCCTAATCCCTTGTACAATCAACATATATCCATAACTTAAAGTATATAAGGGAATTGCCCGACCCTTCCCAAACGACCAAACGAACACGCAACACCTCCGCCTCCTTCCCTGTCACCCGACTTCTCTCCCGACCGACCACCACGTCGCATCCCCTGACTGCCACCATTGCCAGTACCATCACCAAGACCATCCCCGCGGACAACCACTCACCACCAATAGCAACCTTGTGTCGAAGTGTCCGTGTCCACTACCACAATTATTGTGTCCAGCCTCAGATCCGACCCCGGGCATTCGTGTCCGTGGGTACCACCATTCTCTCATCCAGTTCCTTATAAACAATACATCCGTCTCGCTGCGTCCGACACACCGGAGACAGCATCAAGACAAAACCAAACAAGATTAAAACCAACCTAAGCAGCCGCCGTCGCCGCGATGTCATCGAGCGCCGCCTGCGCTCGACCGGGCTGCGAGACTCCCCACCGGCGACTCAATGCTGGAGAGCCACCACCGCGGCCTTTCCGCGCACCGCCTCGTCGAACCGCGCCTCTCCGCCTGGGTTGTCAGCCGAGTTGCCTCACCGGAGCCCTCCGTGAGACACTGCTTCGTCCTATCGAACCAGGCCGACTCTCCGGACTGCCACGGCGCCAGCCCGACCTCGTGGTCGTCAATCCCAGCGCCTGTCGAGCCCAGATGCGGAAGCCCCCTCGTTGGCCACTCTCCGCCTCTGAGACCTCTCCTCCGGTGCGGCTGAGTTCCCCGCGACCGGAACACAGCCGAGCCAACTTTCCCGCTCGTCGCCATAGCCGCAGATCGGCCACCGCCATTAGCGCCACGCCTAGGATTTCGTCCAGCGCCGGCCGAGACCGCCTCCTTCCTGTCGAACCGGAGTGGGGCCCCGAAACCCCTTTTCGCCTTCTCCGCGAGAACCGACCTCGACAACCGCCCGGCGACTGACAGATCCGGGCCGAGCCTCTCCTGGCAAGCCGTCGACGAGCTACTACCGTCGCGGGCACAGCCGTGCCCCTGGCCGCGGATCTCCCGCCGTGCCCTAGTCGAGCTTGCACGGCAGCCTAGGTTTTCGGACCACCGCTGGCGGGCCGATCCCCTCCTCCGCGCGCTGGCGCCGCTCCGTCGTCCGCCACCAGCTGCGCCACCGCGACCGCATCCCGCGCCTCCGCCCGGCACGACCTGCATGGGCCACCACAAAAACTTGTCACGACCCGCACCCGCTCTTCATGTATAAGCTCATCCTCTTGAAAAGAAAAACAATTGATTAGGAAGGATAATGATCGAAGTCAAAATAAGTAAAAAAATTCTTATAATCCTTATTTCACGGATATTCAATATTCAACGTTTGAGAGGGAACTTTTGAATCCGAAAACTTAACTCGAAATTAAATAGACAATTGAGTGAGAAGTAAAAAAATAATTTTTTAGGTCCAAGGAGAAGAATATAGGTGATACGAACTTATGATATGGCGATGTTTAGAAAAGACATAAGATAAAGTTGTACAAATGATCATGATTAGGAAGAAAACGACCGAAGGCAGAAGAAATATAAACTTGAATTTATATTTCTCTAATATTCGAGATCGAAGAAAAAAATATGTAAATAACACTATGTCTACCCATTATGAATATATTTATACAAAAGTATATAAGTATAGCCTAAGTGAATCCCAATAATCCCAAAATAACATTCGAAGAGGAGGTCACCCTATTTCCAAGTAAAATATAAATTTAAATAGCAATAATACATATATTATATTTATTTATATATTCACCTATATATCCTTTTAACAATACATATCTATATATATGGATAAATATTCCATAACCAAAATAATAATAATAACAACAAAATAACATAACCAATAATAATACTAATATTATATAATAATCACCTCAATAACTTAATAATAAATAATAATAACCAAAATGCAATAGATCTATAATGGTGTATATACCCTTTATGTACAGTCTAAAAATCACCATTTAAATAAAATAATTAATAAAAATAAAATATTTCAAAATTTTCGGGAAGGGGAGCTACAGTACTATTCAAAACCATTTGATAATACTAAATGGCGATTTAAATTACTGGCATGATCAATTATTTGATTTAGATTAAACTAAACTAGTTTTACAATTTATATTGATTTAAACCAATGGAAGAATTATCTATCCTAATCTTTTTGGACTATTCATCTTGAACCCTTCTCTAAAACTTCTACATATAATTTCTACGAGTCCCCTCCATCCCTCGACACTCTCGAGCCAACGCCACCATTACTCTCCCCAGCCACCTCTGTCCAGCCATTGCCTCGCCGATGCAGTACCCTTCACCTCTTCCCTGCACAAGACCAAACCACCCCGATCGCCATCCACCGCCACAAACACCAAGATCACCACCAGCCTCATCGCCCATCTTCACCATCAACCTGTCTTCGCCATCACCGCCATGACTATCACCAATATCCACATACAGCACACAACCACCACCACCATTACGTTAGCCGTGTTCGGACCCGTGTGCCCGTGTCTGTGCCCACAACAATTTCATTGATTCCTATGTCCAGTCTCTCCACCCCGAAACATATCGATACATCCAAAAATCGAAACCACAAAAATAAAGAATAGCTAGTGCCTTCACCTCCACCGTCTGCCGCTAGCAACCGACGCTAGATCCCTCTAGATCCAGACCGCCCACACCGTTCGGCCATCTCCTTCCGAGCCACCTCGCCGAGCCCTAGCCGTCAGATCCGGAACCCAGCACTCTCCGTGCACCTCCTCGTCGCGGATCTGCTACAAGAAGCGGAGCCGGTGCCGCCGCCTCGACATCCTCGAAGCCGCTCTTCTGTCGCTGCATCGAAAACCTCACGCACACACCTCTCCGAAGCCCCGCCTTAACCCACCTTGGACTCCTCCCGGTCGCCGCCGCGGTGGGCCGCTCTCGACAGAATTTTGTCTGCCCCTCCATCTCGGTCAGCGCCACCTTCGCTCCCTGCGACCAGGACCGCCGTACCGTCTGAGCCGACAATCCCATCCCCGCAGCCGAGCCGCGCACCACCCGCGCCCAAATGGGTCACCCCAGCCCGTCGGTGTCACCCTTCGCCTGGGCATGGCAAAGCCGCCGTAGAAACCCTTGTGTCGAGCGTCGTCGAGCCGCGTTCCCTCGCGGCCTGGCCTTTCTCCACCTCCCTTGTGTCATGCCTAGGACCCCCTCGTTAGTCGTCGGACCGCTCTGCAGCCACCCTCGACCCTTGGTGCTCCGCCGAGCTCGGTGGACCTCTCCCCGTCGGCGTCGATCCCTCGAAGAGGTGAGCCTTTCTGTTCCTCTATCATCTCTCTCTCTCTCTCTCTCCATTCCTTAGCATTTAATGTTTCTTTTCCTCTATCATCTCTCTCTCTCTCTCTCCATTCCTTAGCATTTAATGGATGATGGGAACTAGGCTACAGTTGTTACCAGCAGTAGGTATAGGCATTATTGAGTACAAATAATTCATGTGTATGTACATACTACTATACAATATTATTAGTGAGATAGAAGTATTAGTATCATCACATTATTATAATATTTACAACATGTATAGGATTATATATGAATATTGTTATCTTAAGTATTATTATTATTATTTGCTAGCGTATATATATTATTATATTACTTTATAGTATTTTAAGAAAATATGGTTGGTTTAAAAGTGTATTTTGACAAGATTGAATTTTTAACCTTAAATTGATTTTTCTAGCTTTCCAAGTATTACCTAAAATGGTTGCCTATTAAGATATAGTTTCTATATAATAAGTATTTCGTGAAATAGTTATCAATGTTTCAAAAAAAAAAAAATTTGACAAATAAAGAATTTGGCCTAAAATGAGTTTCCATATTTTAATATATTTTAGTATAGTTTCAAATATGATTTTTTTTTAATAGATTTATGAACATATGTTATCTTAATAAGGTTTTTGCCTAAGGATTTAAAATGTATCTACCTAGATTATTTTGATCGTTTTCAATCATCAGATTTAATTTCTAAATTAGTTATAAATATCTTTCTAAAATAAAAATATTTTCCCTTAATTAATTTTCTCTTTAGATTTGTCCTTAATCATAACTAGTCATACACTCATATTTCTTGTGATTCTGACTTAGTCATATCGACCCTAGGTTAATCGGACGGTCTCGAACCCAATGACACGGTCTGTTCTGCCATTAGAGGTCATCTTGCATAGACATTCGCGACTATTCTGTGCCAATATGATCCAGTCACAACAACTGCAACAAATCAAGGCAAGTGCACTTTCTGATTGCTTTTCGATTCATAGTAGTTTTTACATTTCATGTTTATACATATGTCTTGCTGCTTGTTGACACGCTCGTCACACGGAGATTAGTATCATGGATTTGTTTATACTTCGTGACTGTCTTTTACATGATTACCATGTTTGCGATTGGATTCCATGAGTACTAGCTGGGCCGGGAAATATCTTAGTAGACATGTGGACTACCCAGAAATATCTCCAAAACGTCTATTCTTGACTGATAGCAGCTGCACACGACACGTGCAGGGTACCGAATTTATCCCTTAGCCGTTCACATGTCGAACCAGATATTTTAAAACACATAGATAGTTGTCCTTTACTTGTTTTTTCTTGATTGCCATGTCACCCCATTTACATGTTTGTTTAGTGGATACATCGTGTTGCAGAGCTTTCTGCTTTCTTTCTAGACATGTCATGACATCAGTTATTTTCTAGTTTTATTTCACATATGTTATTTTCATGTCTTGTGAATTCTATTGTGTTTTCGTATTGTCGTCGGTTTGTGTGCTTGTTCCATTCCTGACTGAAAACCAATATTTTTCAGTTAGCTATGGCTTTACTTAGTTTTGGGAGATACGGGTGTACTTGTAGACAGAAACCTAGAAATAGATAACAGTGGTATCATTTTCATTAATTGTGAGAACCTTGTATTTTCTTTAAAATATAAATGTTGTAAATGTTGTAATAACTTTAGAAATGTGAATGAGCAATAAAGATTATTTTGAGCATTTATTTCTTGCGGGCTTGACAGCGTTCTACCGTCGACTCTGCAGCGTAGGCTGGCTTGGACACGTCTCGTATCCGAAAAGTGGGTGCGGGTCGTGACAGGGGTGGTATGGTGGTGGCTGTAGTGGTACTTAGGAGAGAGAAGAGAGAGTGTATGGGGGTGGTGTTGTGTGTTTTAAATATAAGAAGAAAGAGAGAGAGGGAGAGTATGGTGGGGATGTGTGTTGTGTGAATTATAGGAAGAGAGAGAGTGAGGTGATGGCTGTAGAGAGGGGGGTTTGTATGGTGGCTGTCGGTTTTGGAGGGGGTGAGTGGAGAGAGAGTGAATGAGAGTGGGGGGTTTTAATAAAAAGGGGAGTGATGGTGAGAAGGTTTTCTTAGGAAGTGTGAGTGATGGTGAGGGTTTTTGTGTTTGGTGTTTTGTAGGAGTAGAGGGTGTTGTGTGTGTGGGTATGATGAAGGAGAGATGTCATGGTGCTTGGGTTGAGTCCCAATGGGTCGAGTTGGGTCACAATTGGGTCTAATTGGGTCCTAGTAATTAAATGACTTAAATTAGCCATTTATAATCTTTGATAAATAAATAGTACACGAGGACTCAATTGGATGAGACACTAGTGGCATGTGTGTAGTAGGCTCAAAATAGTCCGTGTCCATATCTTGGGTCGACAAGTTTGGGTCAAAATGGCGTCTCCAATTCAAGTTGGAATTAAATGTGATTCGGTGGGATAAATCGAGATTGGGTCAAATGTCCGAAAAGTTGTGCGATAAAAATGAAGCACAAGAGGGTGTGTCTGAGTGGGACACGAAGGTCATGGGTGTAGAGCGTCTTGAGTAGATCATGCATGACAAGTTGGTTTGGAGAAAATGACTAGCCTTGTGCTCCTAATTTGAAAGTCACGATAACGTGTCGACAATAATAAAAAATAAAAGTGGGAAATTATAATTACTTAGAAAATTATTTATAAATAAAATAAATTCATAATTAAATACGATTACTCTAATTAATTCTAATTAAATCTAATTAAATTTCCAGAGGGCTTACAGTGGCCATTCTCCGTGTTAGTAACACGGAGAATGGCATTCTCCGTCTTAATTTACACGGAAAATGGCCATTCTCCGTGTAAATTAAGACGGAGAATGCCATTCTTCGTGTTATTAATGTCACGCCCCAGAACCAGAATACTGGAGAGCGGGGGCAGACATAGCTAGCTACGTATATGAAATGGATTCCATCTCGCTATACGGTCACGGCTGTCTAGATACATGAGGGTTTAACTACAAGCCAACAGTCTCTTAAGGTCATGAACAAGCCTAGTGTCTCAATCACAAGCAAGTAAGTAAATGTTACAAGATGTAAGATCACCAAATATACAATAGTAAGGTGTCCCAAACATTACATATTCAGCTGATCATGAAGCTAGTCGTTACAAAATGTTAGGACTAGCAAGAGTTTTAGTCATACATGATCAACCCTAGGATCTGTCAATTATGTTACAGCCCGTAGGCAGATAGTAAGTAAGTGCAATCGAGTTAAACAGGTGCTCGTCGGCTAAACGTCTCAAAAAAATATTTTTACAATAAAGTGGGAGATCAAAAATAAACCTACTCGTTGCCCTGGTTACATCTAGTCGCCACCATCGGGCTGGAAAGTTGGTAGATCCTCTGGAGCTGCTCCGAAATCTGGCCATACAAAACCAACTCGGTCAGATCCCAGAAAGAGAAAGTGCCACAAAGGAGGCTTCACTTAGGAACTAAAACCAGCAATAGCACAGAAGATAAAATATAGTAAAACTGGAAAGATATAGCATCCCGAGGATATACAGTAAGATAACCATGGGACCATTCAGATAATCAGGTTACAATCCTTAAACCAAACAAGGACCGGGATTGTAACCCTTCGTCTGAACCGAACTTGGTTTCTCCTATTTATCCGCAAGATAATATAAGAAAAGCAGGACATGTAACAATCTTATACATGATCAATTCAAGACTAGACTGATTATTCCCCATTCAACAATCACGGCCAATCAATAAGTACGGCTTGATACTTTAACTAACTAGGGTTATCACAGACCTAATTACTAACAAGATGCAACGAGATTATTCCACAGCCACAAGCCCTGCAGACCATCCAGGTTACCCAGGTCGAAATTAGGGGTTGAATTCAGGTGGGTACATCGTCCAGGAAACGCATGTACCCTTAGGTAGCTTGAAGGGTGCAACACATGACAGTGTGCTGGAAATGTGCCCTACTCGACGGCAGGCTACAGATCCCAAGCGCGCCCAGGTAACGGGATTGCCTGTAGCTGGGAGATCTCTTTATAACTAGTGTATTAATCTAGTTATTAGCCTTAGTCCATTTCAGTAGGTACTCCTGACCGTGGTACTCAGGAGTCTCCTCCTAGACATGATGCAAGACAGGACTGGATTATTTGTACAAGCACAATCGCCCATGGTATTCGGGTTAATTATACAGGTCATGTCATGTCAGGTAGCTGTCGCAACAGCTTATCAAGATATATCATGTCAGGTTATCATGTCAAGTTTACTGGTCAAGAGTGCGCCACGACGGGCCACTATCAGGTCATGCTAGTTCCTTGTCACACCATGTCATGTACAATTATCATTTCAATCATGTCAATCAAATCGTGATTTATCAAGTTCAGGATAAAAGGCGTAAGGATATAAAATGGGCGTAAAAATATATAATAAAGGTAAAGGTGTACGCCATAGGAACTCAAGTTACACAAGGAGGTTACAAGACATGGGCAAAATAATAATAAAACAACAGTACACAGAGCTATAGGAGAGCCATGCGGCTCAGGCATATGCGGCCAGGAATGATCTCATGCGGCTGGGAAGAGAACAGTCCATGCGGCTGAATAGGGTCAGACGCATGCGGCAAAAAGGGAAAGGCTTATGCGGTTGAAGGGTATCAGTCATATACGGCCAGCGGTAAGGGAGGGACGTATGCGGCTCAGCCAGAACATTCTATGCGGCTAGGAAGATTGGAGCTATGCGATTACAAGGAGAACAACGCCATGCGGCTCACGGGGGAAGGGCTCTCATGCGGCTGGAACGGACTCGGGTTCATGCGGCTGAATAGGAATACTTGCCGCATGAACTTGTCATGCGGTCAAGTCCAGGCAATAGTGCATGCGGTTGGAACTGACTTGCCGCATGAATGTTCATGCGGTCAAGTGCTACCATGCGGCTCGGGACTGTGCTTCTTCTCCAAATTTCCGAGAAGAAGTACACCATGAAGCCATGGCTTCCAAGCTGCATAAAACCTTCATCCGGTGTCACGCCCCAGAACCAGAATACTGGAGAGCGGGAGCAGACATAGCCAGCTACGTATATGAAATGGAATCCATCTCGCTATACGGTCACGGCTGTCTAGATACATGAGGGTTTACTACAAGCCAACAGTCTCCTATGGTCATGAACAAGCCTAGTGTCTCAATCACAAGCAAGTAAGTAAAGTCACAAGATGTATGATCATTAAATATACAATAATAAGGCGTCCCAAACATTACATATTCAGTTGATCATGAAGCTAGTCGTTACAAAATGTTAGGACTACCAAGAGTTTTAGTCATACATGATCAACCCTAGGATCTGTCAATCATGTTACAGCCCGTAGGCAGACAGTAAGTAAGTGCAATCGAGCTAAACAGGTGCTCGTCGGCTAAACGCCTCAAAAGAATATGTTTACAATAGAGTGGGAGAGCCAAAAATAACCCACTCGTTGCCCTGGTTATGCCTGGTGGTCACCATCGGGCTGGAAAATCGGTAGATCCTCTGGAGCTGCTCCGAAATCTGGCCATACAAAACCAGCTGGGTCAGATCCCAGAAAGAGCAAGTACTATAAAGGAAGCTTCACTTAGGAACTAAAACCAGCAATTAGCACAGAAGATAATAATATATAATAAAACTGGAGAAAATATAACATCACGGGGATATACGGTAAGATAACCATGGGACCATTCAGATAACCAGGTTACAATCCTTAAACCAAACAAGGACCGGGATTGTAACCCTTCGTCTGAACCGAACTTGTTTTCTCCTATTTATCAGCAAGATAATATAAGAAGTCAGAGCATGTAACAATTTATACAGGATCAAGACTAGACAGATTATTCCTCATTCAATCAATCACGGCCAAGCAATGAGTACGGCTTGATACTTTAACTAACTAGGGTTATCACAGGCCTAGTTACTAGCAAGATGCAGTGAGATTATTCCACAGCCACAAGTCCTGCAGACCATCCAGGTTACCCAGGTCGAAAGATTATGGTTGAATTCAGGTGGGTACATCGTCCATGAAATGCATGTACCCTTAAGTAGCTTGAAGGGTGCAACACATGACAGTGTGCTGGAAATGTGCCCTACTCGACGGCAGGCTACAAATCCTAGGCGCGCCCAGGTAACGGGATTGCCTGTAGCTGGGAGATCTCTTTATGACTAATGTATTAATCTAGTTATTAGCCTTAGTCCATTTCAGTAGGTACTCCTGACCGTGGTACTCAGGACTCCCCTCCTAGACATGATGCAAGACAGGACTGGATTATTTGTACAAGCACAATCGCCCACGGTGTCCGGGTTAATTATACAGGTCATGTCATGTCAGGTAGCCGTCGCAACAGCTTATCAAGATATATCAGGTCAGGTTATCATGTCAAGTGTACTGGTCAAGAGTGCGCCACGACGGGCCACTATCAGGTCATGCCATATTTTTTTGTCACACCATGTCATGTACAATTGTTATTTCAATCATGTCAATCAAATCGTGATTTATCAAGTTCAGGACAAAAGGCGTAAGGATATAAAATGGGCGTAAAAATATACAATAGGGGTAAAGGTGTACGCCATAAGAACTCAAGTTACACAAGGGGTTACAAGATATGGGCAAAATAATACTAAAACAACAGTACATAGAGCTATAGGAGAACCATGCGGCTCAGGCCTATGCGGTCAGGAATGATCTTATACGGCTGGGAGGAGAACAGCCCATGCGGCTGAATAGGGTCAGGCGCATGCGGCAGATAAAGGAAAAGCCTATGCGGCTAAGGATAGGGACATGAACTATGCGGCTAGAGATATCAGTCCCCATGTGGCCAGCGGAAAGAGAGGGTGCATGCGACTGAGTCAGAGCATTCATGCGGCTGGGAAGAAGGCCTAAACGACTGGGAGGAAGCGGGTCCACATGTGGCTGAATGATCACGAGCATATGCGGCTGCGCCATGCCTAAGTCTTATGCGGCTGCGCCACTGGGTATATGCGGCTGGGAAAAATATGAACGCGCATGCGGCTGATAAGAAATACGAGCCTATGCGGCTACAGGTAGACGGAGTTCATGCGGCTCGGATTATGCCGAAGCCTATGCGGCTGGAAGACTCGCCGCATGAAGGTTCATGCGGTCAAGTGCTGCCATGCGGCTAAGGGGGTTCATGCGGTCAGCACTGTTCTTCTTCTCCACTTGTCCGAGAAGAAGAACCAAGGAGTTCAGGGTTCCAAGGCTCATAATTTCTTCATCCCAAGTCCAAATCCAGACTTCCATAGGTCAAAACGGGGCAGAATGAAATGCCCTACAACATAGAACTATCAAAACTTAGAAATAACAAGATTAAATAGATCAAAACCCAAGAAATTCGAAAATAAAATAAACTTAGATCTACAAGAATCTAGCCATGGAAAGTGGAAATGCCAAGTATTAAAGTAAGTTAAAATGCTGTAAGGAAGAGAATGAAGCAATAAAATTGGAGTTCCTCCATGAAGCAAGTTGCACTTGCCTAGATCTCTCTCTCTCTCTCTCCCTCTTTCTCTGGTAGGTAAAGAAGTAATGGAGGAAAGAAGAAGAGTAATGAAGGGAGAGAAGGAAGTGGGGTTAATAAATGGTAGTGGTGGTGGTAGGTAGGGGTTCACCCTTGGTTCATGATGAACCAAGGCAAAACCAAGCCAAGCCGAACCAACCCAAGAATAAACTAAGCCATAAAGAAAAAGCTAAGCAAGAAATCATGCAATACAAGATAAACTGCGTACATGTATTCCAAAAATACGTAATACGAACCACAGGCATTACAACTCTACCCACCTTAAAAGAATTCCATCCTCGGAATTTAATTAAGAGGCTAGAGAGACGAGGACAAGCTATATTAATCATAAGTAAGCTATAACTAGGCAGGCAATCACTCATTCAAGCACGGAATCGAAGGCATGAGGCATAAGGAAGACATTATACCTCACGAGTCAAACAAGTCGGGATATCACGATCGGATATCATCCTCACGCTCCCACGTTGACTCACCCAAAGAGTGATGACCCCAAGCGACTCGGACTAACTTGATAGTCTTGTTCTTGAGTGTCTTCTCTCTCCGGTCCAATATAGACACGGGCCTTTCCTTATACGAAAGGTTGGTACCAACAACCAATTCCGAATTATCTAGGATGTGGCTCGGGTCTGGGATATACCGTCGTAATTGGGATACATGGAACACGTCATGCACCTCGCTTAGCGACGGTAGAAGAGCATGACGATAGGATACATCTCCTACTCGCTCCAGAATATCGAACGGCCCTATATACCTAGGACTAAGCTTTCCCCGCACGTCGAAACGAATGACGCCACGATTAGGCAAAATCCTCAGGAATACATGGTCGCCGACAGAAAACTCGAGAGGGCGCCGATGAGAATCGGTCCAATGGTGCTGGCGATCTTGGGCAACTCGAAGATGATCCCGAACTCTCCTGACCACTTCAACTGTCTGGGCAATCATTTTTGGACCGAGCATCTGCCTCTCTCCAATATCATCCCAGGCTAGCGGGGATCTGCACTTCCTACCATACAGTGCCTCGACGGTGCCATCTGGATACTGGCCTGGAAACTGTTATTGTACGAGAACTCCACCAGGTGCAGGTGATCTTCCTACGAACCATCGAAGTCAAGTGTACAAGATCTCAATATGTCTTCAAGAGTCTGGATCGTACGCTCCGACTGACCATCTGTCTGCGGATGATATGCTGAACTGAACTGGAGGTGAGTTTCCAAACTCTCCTACAGGCTACGCCAAAAGTGCGACGTGAATCTTGAATCTCGGTCCGAAGTGATACTAACTGGCACTCCGTACAACCTGACAATCTGCCTGAGGTACATCTCTGCTAACTGAGCTGTCGACCGACCGACCGACTCTAAACGGGAGGAAGTGAGCTACCTTCGTAAGCCGGTCAACTATAACCCAAATAGCATCTGGACCAGCTGGGGATCTAGGTAGTCCAGTCACGAAATCCATGGTCACATGTTCCCACTTCCATTCTAGAATCGGCAAGGGCTGAAGAAGTCCAGCGGGCCTCTGATGTTCAGCCTTAACTTGTTGGCAGACCAAAGAATGAGAGACAAACCGGGCTATCTCCCTCTTCATGCCATTCCACCAAAAGTGCTGACGGATATCGCGGTACATCTTCGTACCACCAGGATGAATGGAATACTGAGAACTATGTGCCTCTGACATGATCTCCTGCCTGATATCTCTACTGGGTACACAAAGACGCTTACCATGTCGAAGTGTACCATCCTCATAAATGCATAACTCTGGTCTTTGTCCTGCCTCACACTCTGCTCTGAGTCGCTGAAGCTTGGAATCTGCTGACTGCGCCATCCGGATCCTCTCGACTATAGTGGACTGAACTTGTATGCTGGCCATAAATGCTATACTGGAAGGGAGAACAACTTCAATACCCATTTTCTGAAGATCTGCTAACAGCTCCGGTTGCGCTGTTAGGAAATAAACTCCGGCTCTCCTGCTCAATGCATCTGCAACGACGTTGGCCTTCCCAGAATGATACTGCAGGTTGACATCATAATCCACAAGAAGCTCCAGCCACCTCCTCTGACGCATGTTAAGATCCTTTTGGGTGAAAACATACTTCAGGCTCTTGTGGTCGGTAAAAATCTCTACCCTATCTCCGTACAAGTAGTGCCTCCACAACTTAAGTGCAAACACTACTGCTGCCAGCTTCAAGTCATGGGTTGGGTAATTCCTCTCATGATCACGAAGTTGTCATGATGCATAAGCTATTACCTTCCCATGCTGCATCAGAACACATCCTAAGCCTCTGCCTGAAGCATCACAATATACTGAGAATCCTCCAGTTCCATCTGGAAGCGTGAGAATGGGAGCCGTCATCAAGCCTCGCTTCAACTTCTCAAAAGAATCCTGACATTCTGCTGTCCAAGCAAACTGTACCTCCTTGCGGGTCAATTGGGTCAATGGCGCTGAAATTCGAGCAAAATCGGAAACAAACCGCCGGTAGTAGCCGGCCAATCCAAGAAAACTGCGAACCTCTGCAACTGTGCTGGGTACTGGCCATGACTCAATAGCCACAATCTTCTAGGGATCCACTTCTACTCCTCCTCTGGTGATGATATGACCCAAGTACGAAATGCGATCGAACCAGAACTCGCATTTATTGAACTTGGCATACAAGTGGTGCTCCCTGAGAATCTGAAGAAGCACACGGAGATACTGCTCATGTTCCACTTCACTTCGGCTATAGACCAGGATGTCATCCAAAAACAAAATCACGAACTGATCCAAATAGGACATGAAAATACGATTCATGAGATCCATGAATACAGCCGGCGCATTGGTCGCTCCAAAGGGTATAACAAGGAACTTCCAATGCCCATGCCTCGATCTAAAAGCTGTCTTCGGGATGTCCTGCTCTCTGACTCTGATCTGATGATATCCTGAGCGCAAGTCGATCTTCGAGAATACCGCTGCCCCTTTGAGCTGATCAAACAAGTCATCTATCCTCGAAAGAGGATATATGTTCTTGATTGTCACTGAGTTCAAGGTACGATAATCAACACATAACCTGGACGTACCATCCTTCTTTTTCACAATAAGCATCGGGGCTCCCCAAGGTGATCTACTAGCACGAATGAATCCCTTGGTTCGAAGTTCTTCAATCATCTTATACAAGATCTCCAATTCTGAAGGCGCCATCTGGTAGACTCTCTCTGACACTGGGGCTGTTCCGGGAATCAAGTCGATAGTGAACTCGATCTCCCGCTCTGGCGGCATACCTGGAAGCTCTTCTGGGAAAACATCTGGAAACTCTTCGACTATCCGGGACAACTGCACTGCTGCTACGGCCATCCGCAACACTGGAGGAGAAGGCTCAACTGCGCCTCTGGAAAATGAAAACTCTGGCTCTCCTGGAATACTAAAAATAACCCTACCAATATGGCAGTCTATTCTAGCATACTGGTTTCTCAACCAATCCATCCCTAGGACCACATCATAATCGGCCATCGAAAACTCTATCAATCTAACGGGAAATTCTCTACCGCTAACTACGATCCGACACGAGGAAAATACCCTATCGACTCCCACAAGTCCATTACCAGTAAGTATATTAAGCCTTACTAATAATGACTCGGACTCCAATCCTATCCGTGTCGCGAATCGTGCAGACATAAAAGAATGCGATGCACCAGAATCAAATAAAGCTGAAGCTGGAAGGGAGTTGATGAGAATAGTACCTGCCACTACCTCTTCTGGTGCCAATCCTTCCTCTGCGGTCATCACCATAGCCTGACCATGCCCTCGGGGTGCTGGTCCCCTTTGCTGAAATCCTCGCTGCCTATTCTGACTCAAGGCTTGGGCCTGAGTATGCTGCTGGAGGTTCTGCTGCTGGAACACCTGGGACTGAGGCGGCAAGGGCCTCGGCAATGGATAATGTTGCTGCTGGACCGGAGCTGGTCCTCTCACCGAAGAGCTAGAAAGGTTGGACGATGATGAACCACCCCTATTCGGGCTGGATCCAACCCTATGGTCTGCTGCTCCACAAGCCAGACACAATCCCTGTGCCCTGCGACACTCTGCCACTACATGGCCTGGCTTTCCACAATGAGAACATCCCACTGCGGAAGCCTGCTTCTGATTCTGCTGCTGAGGGTACGTCGGGGCTGAATGCTGAACCGACGTCACTGAGGCCGCTCGCCTCGGAGCTCCAATAGTCAAAGTCCTGGCTGCCGGGGCTGGTACTGAAGACTGATTCATCTGGCCGTGGGATCTCTTCCAACCTCCGGCCTATCCACAATCCTCTGGGAGGTATACTCATGCCTCCTAGCTGCTCTCAAGACTGCATCAAAAGTCTGATGCTCAAACTGCTCAACCGCCAATAGAATCTCCAGGTGAAGCCCCTGCTGAAATCGCTGGGCTCTATCATACTCGGTTGCCACCAAGGTGGGAGCAAACCGACTGAGTCTGGAAAACTCGGCCGTATATCCGTCGACCGTCCTGTCCATCTGCTTCAGATTGGTGAACCTCGTCTATAGATCGTACCGAGCTACAGCATCAAAATACTTGGTCTGGAATCTCTCTCTGAACACCGTCCAAGCAATGGGTGCTGCTAATACAATGGCCTGCGCTGCCCACCAGCTGCGGGCAAGGTCTAACAACTGCAGGCGCACCACGGCTACCTTCTCATTTTCTGGGGTCCTAGCTGCTTCTAGAATCACCTCGATGTCCTGAAGCCAAGCATCTGCAGCGATAGCATCTTCACTACTGTCGAAGAATGGAGGGTTCAAGCGCTTGAAGCGGTTGGCCGCGCTGTTACCCTGATGACCTCCTCTGGTCAAAGCATCCGTCACTGTCTGGTGCAAGGCGTCTCCCCGACGATCTTGGGAAGCTATCAAGGTCCTGACGAGACCTACCAAAGTGCCATCATCAGGTTCGGCAGGCTGAACTGGCTGGACTGGTGGCTCTCCGTCAGAAGACACGACTCTGGAGGCTACTCCGGAATGCTGGGCTTGATCTTCTGGTTGCTGCTGATCCACAGGAAGTGCTCCGCCTTGCTGACCGGCAGGTCCAGGAACAATGCCGCTGAAGAAGACGACATGGGAAACAATAAGGAAGGACCAGGACAGATCAACGATATAAACATATGATCAGGACAAGAATCCAGGGATTCAGAAGATACGAGCAGAGATCAAGGACGAATACTGATTCAGACATCTACTCGGTAAACCCTCACATATCTTGATTTACAAGACCTGCATGGGCCACCACTTAAACCATGTCACGCCCCAGAACCAGAATACTGGAGAGCGGAGGCAGACATAGCCAGCTACGTATATAAAATAGAATCCATCTCGCTATACGGTCACGGCTATCTAGATACATGAGGGTTTACTACAAGCCAACAGTCTCCTATGGTCATGAACAAGCCTAGTGTCTCAATCACAAGCAAGTAAGTAAAGTCACAAGATATATGATCATTAAATATACAATAATAAGGCGTCCCAAACATTATATATTCAGTTGATCATGAAGCTAGTCGTGACAAAATGTTAGGACTAGCAAGAGTTTTAGTCATACATGATCAACCCTAGGATCTGTCAATCATGTTACAACCCGTAGGCAGACAGTAAGTAAGTGCAATCGAGCTAAACAGGTACTCGTCGGCTAAACGCCTCAAAAGAATATGTTTACAATAGAGTGGAAGAGCCAAAAATAACCCACTCGTTGCCCTGGTTATGCCTGGTGGTCACCATCGGGCTAGAAAATCGGTAGATCCTCTGGAACTGCTCCAAAATCTGGCCATACAAAACCAGCTGGGTCAGATCCCAGAAAGAGCAAGTGCTACAAAGGAAGCTTCACTTAGGAACTAAAACCAGCAATTAGCACAGAAGATAATAATATATAGTAAAACTGGAGAAAATATAACATCACGGGGATATACGGTAAGATAACCATAGGACCATTCAGATAACAAGGTTACAATCCTTAAACCAAACAAGGACCGGGATTGTAACCCTTCGTCTGAACAGAACTTGGTTTCTCCCATTTATCAGCAAGATAATATAAGAAGTCAGAGCATATAACAATTTATACAGGATCAAGACTAGACAGATTATTCCTCATTCAATCAATCACGGCCAAGCAATGAGTACGGCTTGATACTTTAACTAACTAGGGTTATCAGAGGCCTAGTTACTAGCAAGATGCAGTAAGATTATTCCACAGCCACAAGTCCTGCAGACCATCCAGGTTACCCAGGTCGAAAGATTATGGTTGAATTCAGGTGGGTACATCGTCCAGAAAACGTATGTACCCTTAAGTAGCTTGAAGGGTGCAACACATGACAGTGTGCTGGAAATGTGCCCTACTCGACGGCAGGCTACAGATCCCAGGCGCGCCCAGGTAACGGGATTGCCTGTAGCTGGGAGATCTCTTTATGACTAATGTATTAATCTAGTTATTAGCCTTAGTCCATTTCAGTAGGTACTCCTGACCGTGGTACTCAGGACTCCCCTCCTAGACATGATGCAAGACAGGACTGGATTATTTGTACAAGCACAATCGTCCACGGTGTCCGGGTTAATTATACAGGTCATGTCATGTCAGGTAGCCGTCGCAACAGCTTATCAAGATATATCAGGTCAGGTTATCATGTCAAGTGTACTGGTCAAGAGTGCGCCACGACGGGCCACTATCAGGTCATGCCATATTTTCTTGTCACACCATGTCATGTACAATTGTCATTTCAATCATGTCAATCAAATCGTGATTTATCAAGTTCAGGACAAAAGGCATAAGGATATAAAATTGGCGTAAAAATATACAATAGGGGTAAAGGTGTACGCCATAAGAACTCAAGTTACACAAGGGGTTACAAGACATTGGCAAAATAATACTAAAACAACAGTACATAGAGCTATAGGAGAACCATGCGGCTCAGGCCTATGCGGTCAGGAATGATCTCATGCGGCTGGAAGGAGAACAGCCCATGCGGCTGAATAGGGTCAGGCGCATGCGGCAGATAAAGGAAATGCCTATGCGGCTAAGGACAGGGGCAGGAACTATGCGGCTAGAGATATCAGTCCCCATGCGGCCAGCGGGAAGAGAGGGTGCATGCGACTGAGTCAGAGCATTCATGCGGCTGGGAAGAAGGCCTAAGCGACTGGAAGGAAGCGGGTCCACATGCGGCTGAATGATCACGAGCATATGCGGCTGCGCCATGCCTAAGTCTTATGCGGCTGCGCCACTGGGTATATGCGGCTGGGAAAAATATGAACGCGCATGCGGCTGATAAGAAATACGAGCCTATGCGGCTACAGGTAGACGGAGTTCATGCGGCTCAGATTATGTCGAAGCCTATGCGGCTGGAAGACTCGCCGCATGAAGGTTCATGCGGTCAAGTGCTGCCATGCGGCTAAGGGGGTTCATGCGGTCAGCACTGTTCTTCTTCTCCACTTGTCCGAGAAGAAGAACCAAGGAGTTCAGGGTTCCAAGGCTCATAATTTCTTCATCCCAAGTCCAAATCCAGACTTTCATAGGTCAAAACGGGGCAGAATGAAATGCTCTACAACATAGAAGCATCAAAACTTAGAAATAACAAGATTAAATAGATCAAAATTCAAGAAATCCAAAAATAAAATAAACTTAGATCTACAAGAATCTAGCCATGGAAAGTGGAAATGCCAAGTATTAAAGTAAGTTAAAATGCTGTAAGGAAGAGAATAAAGCAATAAAATTGGAGTTCCTCCATGAAACAAGTTGCACTTGCCTAGATCTCTCTCTCTCTCTCTCTGGTAGGTAAAGAAGTAATGGAGGAAAGAAGAAGAGTAATGAAGAGAGAGAAGGAAGTGGGGGTTAATAAATGGTAGTGGTGGTGGTAGGTAGGGGTTCACCCTTGGTTCATGATGAACCAAGGCAAAACCAAGCCAAGCCGAACCAACCCAAGAATAAACCAAGCCATGAAGAAAAAGCTAAGCAAGAAATCATGCAATACAAGATAAAATGCGTACACGTATTCCAAAAATACGTAATACGAACCACAGGCATTACATCCGGAGTCCAAATCTGAACTTTCATAGGTCAAAACGGGACATAATGAAATGCTCTACAACACAGAACCATCAAAACTTAGAAATGACAATGCTAAGTAGATCAAAATCCAAGAATTTCGAAAATACTATAAACTTAGATCTACACAAATTTAACCATGGAAATTGAAAACACCAAGTACTAGAGAGTATTAGAACCTCGAGAGGAAGAGAATGGAACAATAAAACGGAGTTCCTTCGCGAAGCAAGCTGCACTTGCCTAAGCTCTCTTTCTGGTTGGTGAGGAGTTAATGGAGGAAAGAAGAAGAGTAATGAAGAGAGAGAAGGAAGTGGGGGGTTAATAAATGGTAGTAGTGGTGGTAGGTAGGTGGTTCTCTCCTTGGTTCATAATAAACCAAGGAAAACCGAGCCAAGCCGAACCAACCCAAGGAATAACCAAGCCAAAAAGGAAGCTAAGTAAGGAATCATGCAATACAAGATAAAATACGTACACGTATTCCAAAAATACGTAATACGAACCACAGACATTACAACTAACACGGAGAATGGCCATTCTCCGTGCTAAATTATACGGAGAATGACCATTCTCCGTCTTAATTTACACGGAGAATGTCCATTCTCCGTATAATTTAGCACGGAGAATGGTCATTCCAGTGTTAAAACGCAGGAGAATGGCCATTCTTCGTGTTAGAAACACGGAGAATGGCATTCTCCATATTAAATAACACGGATAATGGCCATTCCCAGTGTTAAAATGTAGGAGAATGACCATTCTTCGTGCTAAATTACACGGAGAATGCCATTCTCCGTGTTAGAAACACGGAGAATGACATTTTTCGTGTTAATTTACACGGAGAATGACATTCTCCTTATTAAAATGCAAGAAAATGACTATTCTTCGTGTTATATCGACGGAGAACAGTTGACAGAAACCTAATTTTTTATTTTTATTTTTTGTGGAAAGAAATTTGACATGAATAAAGGTTCAAGAGTTTTCGTTCTTCTTTCAAAACGATGCTAACTCTTAAGGAAAAGAAGAAGAAGATCTTCTCTCCATAATTGACCTACTTGTCGGAAAAGAAGAAGAAGAAGAAGAAGAAGATGAGCGATGATCGGAGTTCGACTGAAAAAAATACGGTGAACTACGAACGATCTTTACGATCTCTGCTGAAGATGAGAGCAATGGAATTCAGATCTCTCGTGAAGAAGAAGAAGAAGACGAGAATCGCAATCCAAATCTGAGTTTGTGCGGAGGGGTAGTTATGGTATTAATTTTGTAAATACAGAGCATCTAAAAGAAATCTTGGAATACTTAACGTGAAAATATATAATTCTGGACATTTCATAAAATCCATCATGCGGGTGAATTTTTCATAAAAACCAACTCCGAAATTGAATTTCTCAGCAATTTTTAGTTAATTTATTTATATATATTTACTATTTACTTATTTATTTTCTATACAACTATATGATAAGAAAAATATGCTTGGCCACGAAAGTTTTTATTCCAAAAAATGCTCTCATCCACCAAACTATTATATAATCCAAATAGTGCCCGCCCCACTTTGATTTATTTATATATTTACTATTATTTACTTATTTATTTTGTTTATAGCCCTAATATGCTTCAGCCCTTTCCCTTCTGTCTCTCTCTTCCGTCTAGACAAAGGGGCTGCAATTGTCTTTCTTTCTTTTGCCATTGGCAGAGGCTCTATCTTTATTCTGCAGGCTGAATATTCACTGGACAGCTACAGGGATAGATAGATCATTGCAATGAGAAAGAAGAAGGTACTATACTCCCTCTCTCCCTCTCCCTCTCCTCTTTTTTTTTTTTTTTTAGGAATGAATGAATCAAGAATGAATGATCGTATGTATTAAGCACACTTAATTTATGTTTTGAGGGCTAGGAAGAGGAATTGCTGGCCAGCATTTCTGTTTTGGTTTGATAAGATATTGAATTGAAACCAGTCTTTGTTCTCTTCTCTTCTTTTTTCTTTTTCTTTTGGTTGGATGGGCAGAATAACAGCATGAGCAGCGGCAGCAGAAGCATGGCACACGTATTCGAGCAGCTGCAACAGCAACTTCGGGACGAAGCTGTGGAGTTTCAGCTCCCCGACTGGCTCAAGAACCACAAGTCCACCATCCCTTATACATTCATAAGACGCAGTATCCTTCCTTACTTACTTATGTTGGCTTAGTTTAGCCGGTTTCACCAGGGCCGTGCCTGGGATTTTTGGGGGCCCTGCTGCCCCTTTCATTTATCTTCTTTAAATCAAAAAAAATGTTTAAAAAATATTAATTTTTTGAAGAATGCTACACATATATTTATAATAAGAAATTAAAACAATAGTCAAGCAATGACAGTATATCTTTCATTGATAAATGTATGAAAACATGTGAATTAACAAAATTCTCATGCAAGAAAATTAGAATTAATGGTAATCCCGTGACTCAGATGTCTATTTAGTATTTACATAAACTTAGCGACTCTTCTTGGCTTTGAGTTGAACCCGAAAGCCCCCAGAGCAAGTAAAACACCCTCGCAGTCAATGTAAAATCTCATACATTGTTTAAATAGTCTACATGTTACACTTAAACCCACTTCAAAATTCCACTTCTATATCAAAATTTCACATGTTTAATATTCTATAGGTTACAGGTTACTAGATCTTGAAAGCCAGAAAGTCAATATCTTGATCGAAATATTGTTTTATCAATCGAAGTTCTCTCTATAATATAAATTTTAACCTAAAAAAATATACATAATCCACCAAGGCCTATCATCAAAACTTTTAAGTACAAGATTCAGTTATCAATTTCGGCTAACCATCTTTCTATCCTCGAGCATAAACAGTTACTGTTCTTAGAAGCTCCAATCCAATATCGAATTCATTACCCTACCATAAGTAATATGTTACCAAACTAGTTCATCCACTTACAGATCCTCAAATCCTAATATTCGCAATTCTGGTTTTCATGACTTAAGTTCTAGGTTACATTTCATTAACTGCCTATATTTGATCTAAGTTTTGTCGAGTATGATTGGAAATCTTACTCTAACTTCAACCTAATCTAATCCAACTCAGATTTCTTAATTGCTCGGATGTGCATTCATATTGAGCATATTCAAACCATAGTCATAGCCATCAACTTAATGTCAAGAAAAGTCAAGTTGAACTATAAGCATGGTGGTTAGGTGCATTGTGAGCTCAGAAGCTTTATTGAAAATAATGTATAATCTGATTCTTTCGTGGATCCATTCAGTTTAGCAATTTTCTTCATAACCAACCCTATATCATACACCAAGGCGTAAATGACGATGATAGTTGTTAAGTGTTATATTAGAGTTATTGGGCTTTAGTCCCACATTGCTTAGAATAATAGGAGAGGAGGCTAGCCTCTCCTATATATATGTAATCTCTCCCTCAATAATAATTATCTCATTATTTTCTTCTACATGGTATCAGAGTCAATTATCCATTGCTTGGGTTTCACTATGCACGCTGCTGAGTATCCAGCTGTGGAACCAGACGTGGATGCTTCACCACGACGTTGAGCCTGGAAATCAAGAAACTCTGTATATGAGTCCGAAGACATCTGAATAGATTGTACACCATCATCAGGGACATCAGTGGTGATATTAGCAGCAGGTGATTTAGTGCATTGCCAATAGAAATGGTCAGGCAGACCACAGTTAAAGCATGTGCGCGGTCGTCCTCCATCACGACCGCCATTGTCCCGTCCTCCATCACGACCAGTATGACGGCCACCACGTCGGCCGCTACGACCCCCACGAAATCCTGTATGTGTGGTCCCGAGAGCAGAACGGTCAGCAGGAGAATCATCCGGAGTGGTTTCAACTACTTTAGCAGCCCGAAGGACACGATAGTGTGCTTCCAATAGGGATGGTACATCAGATCCAGCAATAATCTGAGATCGAGCAGAGTCCGCATCAGGACGGAGTGAGGCAAGATAAGCCATGACATGAAGCTGCTCACGTTGAGCCCGTGCTTCATTAATATCCGACGTAAGAGGTAAAACGCGATCGATCTCATCCGTCATAGCCTTAAAGGCCCGAAAATGATCTTTATGGGATTTGTATCCTTGATTTGCTCGGTATACACCAACGACCGAGTCATAGATACGAGACAAATCGCGTTTACCATCAAATGCCGCCGCCAGTACCTCCCATAACTCATTCACGGAGTCCGTATTTTGAACCATGTCTTCCACCGATGGTTCAATGGAATTCATCAACTGTGTAAACAGTCTACTGTCATTCGTCTCCCATTGCTCAAAGATGGGATCATCTTCTGCTGGAGGGCTGTCACTCAGATGTTTGGACAACCGCATTCCTCGAAATGTCTTTTCGACCTTCTTTCTCCATGTGGAGTAGTCCTCTGGCCCTTCCAACCGTCGATCGACAAGTCGAATGGAGGAAATCATTGTGCTAGTGCCTGCTAGTGTGTTGATGACACTAGTATCTGTGGCGTTGCTATTTGCCGTAGAGTCGGCCATTTATCAGAGATTCGACTGTCGATTTGTTCTTTCCTCTTGAAAAATACAGCAACTCTGCCAAGGCGCTAAAAACGGAGCCTAGAACCGGCACACGCACATAGAAAGCAGAGAGTGTGGATCACAAGCCAGGACAGAGAGATAGCCCATGGTATCTTCTGTTAAATCCTGGTGTGGAGATCAAGGAAAGAAACAAAGATTCATGCACAACAAACCATATGTGTGCTCCTTGTTAAATTTCCAGTATTGAAGGGCAGAGGTTCATACAAGTGTTTTCCCTCTGAGATTTCTAACAATGTTTTTTTTTTTTTTGGAACCTAAACTAGGGTTTGGAGGGAGTGGGTGGCGGCTGATGGAAGTAGAGGATTAGGGTTAGGTATTGTGTTGTAGACATCGGGGGGGGGGTTACTGTAGCAGCGGGGGGGGGGGGGGCTGACAGGAGCGGGGGGGGGGGGGAGGGGGGGGCTGACAGGAGCGGGAGGGGGGCTGACTGCAGCAGCGGTGGGGGGGGAGAGAGGGGGGGGGGGGAGGCGGCTAGGGTTTTTCTCTTTTTTTTTTGTGTGGAGAGGCTAGGGTTTTGGTTCTGATACCATGTAGAAGGAAATAATGAGATAATTATTATTGAGGGAGAGATTACATATATATAGGAGAGGCTAGCCTCCTCTCCTATTATTCACATTGCCACCAACCCAGTATTTCATGAACGGACAAAGCATATTGAAATTGACATTCATTTTGTTCGTGATGAATATACAAAGGGATTGATAAAGTTTCAACATGTGAGGACCAACGACCAGATAGCTGATATCTTCACAAATCCTCTTCTGGGTCCTCGGATTCAATTTTTATGTAACAAGCTGGACATGATTGACATCTATGCTCCAGCTTGAGGGAGGGTGTTAAGTCCCACATTGCTTAGAATAATAGGAGAGGAGGCTAGCCTCTCCTATATATATGTAATCTCTCCCTCAATAATAATTATCTCATTATTTCCTTCTACAATAGTGATTAGCTGAACAGCCCAACTGGTAGTGCTTTGACGTACTCCTAATATATTATGATTGCCTTCTTCTTGTTGATTCAGTCTTATAAATTTTCTCAAGTGTCGTGCAGCTGCACCATATGCAGTATGCACAGAATACTGCTGACATCTGCAAGGAAGGGGGAAAGTTGTGTACAAGCTAGAAACAAGTGTATTACTAATTAGGAACATTTTGTTTCTCCTCACTTTCCATAGATGTGTATCTCACCAAGAAAGCCAAAAGGCGTGCGGAGGATGATGGCATATTCTGCTCTTGTGCTCCTTCATCGGGATTGCCCGTTTGCAATAAGGATTGCCTCTGTGGGTAAGAAGTTTCCTGGATTGCCATGCGTAAATATAACCAACATCATATCATGAAGGCCTGTTGTCAAGGCACTTTGCATATTTACCTGTTGCCATGCGGAAATATCTATCCTCTTGTGAGGTTTTGACTTTCAGTATCCATTTTTTAATTATAATTTTTTTTACTTTAACTTTTCCCTTATCACAGGATGCTTTTGTCTAGCTGCTCCCACAGTTGCAAGTGTGGAGATTTATGTGTCAACAAACCATTTCAAAATCGACCTGCAAAGAAAATGAAATTAATCAAGGTATAAAGTTCATCTCAATAGATAACAGATAATTTCCATCTTGAAAACCTAGTGGGAAAGATATTAACGATAGAAGGACTAGTCGTGTTTGTGAAGTGTCATCTGCCTTTTTCTTCTACATAAATTCTCTATAAGAGTTTACAAGGAAAACTGCTCTATCTAAGTATTAAACAAACAATGCAAATGTTCAGATGCACATGTTAACTAGGAAAATTAGGATGAGTGTATTACATTGAGTTGTGTGGAAGAGTTTACCGTGAAAACATGTTGAAAAACTCTAAATGCTGAGAAGATCTGCATTGTCTGAGACATATGGGCATGTGGGAAGGGGCAGAAAAAGACGAAAAAGTGCGATGACAACGTTTATGGAAATTGAAGGAATTGTTTCCTATAAGCGTAATAATATGACTCTGAAAGTTGTCAAATAGGAGTGAGTAGCTTATAAAAAGAATTATGAGAAGCAACGACTGATACCACTACTCAGAATTTTGAAATTAGAAATGTCATCATTGCTATTGTTGCCTTTTGTTGTACAGTATGAATGAAATGTCATCATTGCTATTGTTGTCTTTTGTTGTACAATATGAATGATATGAATCACAGTAGGCTAACATCCTCTAATCACACTGTCTGATATAATATCTTTCAGTTACACTGTCTTCTGTATATAATGTTGCATGCTATCTAGAAGAGAAATGAAGAAATGAATTGCTTAACTCTAGAGAAAGGTGTGCGGGGGGACTATTTTGGGGTCAACATGTGCAAAGTTGCAAACTCATCCTTTAAGAACATCATTAGTAAGGCCCATCCCATTTTCTAGATTCTAGATTTAGAATGTAGGAGCTCATTTTGTAGAATAGTAAGTTTCATCCCTAGTTTCAATTTCTACAATTTCGGTCCCAACCCACCCATAGGTGCTAAGAGTTGGCCTCCCAATTTCTAGATTCTAGATTGTAGAAACTCGTTTTGTAGAATAGTAAGTCTCAGTTTGGAGCCCACCTTTCTAGATTCTAGACTTTATATAATTTTTTTTCCTACATTAATTTTTGACCACACAATCTTTGGGACCGGAGCTCACTTTATCATTTCCTACTATTCTCATACAAATCCAACCCATTCTACATTTACCTTTTTTTTAAAATTTTGGGCCCCAAATTGCATTTAAGAGTCCCAACTACTAATGATGCTCTAATGCAAGCTATTTAATTCATCTAAACCTATGTTGCAAGGACACAGATTCGAGAGGATACGTTTCAAACATGGCTACACGGATTCAACAGATATTTTGGCTTGTCCTAGTGTATTCAAAGTGTCTGCGACGTGTCCGATACGTGTGTCCAGCATAATTTTTGGAGTGTCTGTGCTTCTTAGATCTAGGCTTTGTATATTTGGCATAGAGATCCTCAGAATATCTTCTTTTTATACTTGAAAGAGAACTCACAAAAGGTTATAGTAGAGATTTGTAATAACTGTTTTGGGGCCCACTGTATCTGATACAAGGTCATTTTTTTTGGGTAGATGTCCACATATTTGACATTGATCTATTTCGATCTTCTTTCCTCAATGAAGTTAGACGATACGGTAATAAAAATATGGATATGGAATAACTCTGTTATAGATTTATTCCATTCTAGTCCTATGTACTTTTCTCTGGAAACCACTAGAGAGTCCTCCCTTTGATGTCCGAGGATCTCTGCAAAATGTTATGACATAGTAAACATAATATCTTACAATGAGATATCAACTTATTTATTTGACACGATATGTAGATATTCCAAGGTCAAGACCATCAATATAATGACCCACATGTTTAGCTTTTGATTTCCTTTTAACTTGAAGTTATTTATTAGTAGCATGATATGCTAGTTAAGCTTTGGATAATATAATACATGGGTTAGTTAGTTATAACTATATATTTGAAGTGGAATGTCTTATTTACATTTATAACCAATAGTAGCATAAACATGCATCAAAACTCAGATTTGCACTACCAATCTTGTATGGAAACATAATAGAATGGAAATGACGAGCAAGCCAAAATTGGAGAGTAAATCTTTAACGTAATTGACATGTAGACGGTTTCAAGAATCAAATGTGCATATATAATTATTTTATGTAAATGACATGTGGCATATAGGTATCTATGATACTTAATTTATGGGATGAGAACAAGTGGATGACGTGTGGATTTAAACTGGCTTCCTTTTGTGAACAAGGGTTATAGGGGGAGGAGAGAGTGGAGATGAAGAGACCCTTCACCGGAAGGGGAGGTGGAGGAATAGAAGTAATGGAGGATGGCTGGTCCTAAAGAAACATGACAAGAGACAACAACCTTCGATTTGGCAGGACTAAAACAAACACCCTTTCTGAAAGAAAAAAAATATCCCCAAAACATATGCTTCCAAGCTGGTGGGTCTAGTTCATTAATCCTGGTGCCATGAGCAGGAACATAATAAGTGAACCTTAACACCTTGGGTGGAAGCGGAAAGGGATAAGAATTGGGAAATAAAATGTTGGAATGATGATTTGTTTCCTCAAATCAGGAAAGGTATACAACTAATATAAAACCAGGCAGCAAGGAGGGCTAAATTTCACAGACACTTGGGCTGGTGTTCCTTAAGTAACTCCTACATAGGACTTTTTTTATTTTCCTAAATATAGAAATGTCCCTACTTTATCTCGAAAGGGACTAAATCCGATGTTGTTCGACTCATAGAGTTTCCATCAACTGAGCCAAAGACACGAAAATCGAACTGATTGAATTACCCACACACATACCCCTACTGAATATATGTGGGTTTTTCTGCAAGTCATGAGGGCCACCTTCCATTGTGGAGGCGCATACACGGGTAACTCGTTACTTATATACACCAATGCATAACCTTTTTTCTATTATTCTATCTTACCAAAGACCATTCTGGCTCAGTAACTTTTTCTCTCTCTGTTGTCATTCATAAAATTGATTCTAATGACTGCCAGATGGACAGTCGATGTAATTCAGGTATTAATCCTGTCTTCGATATAGGGGATGGGAATACTAAACTAGGGGCCTCTTCCACAGTCCACCATCCCTAACCTTCTCTGCTTTCCTGCTGCCTTCATCACCAGCGTCTCTTTCATTTCACTTGCTGCCATTTGGCAACAGGAAACTCCCTCTTGTGCTGCTTCAGTTTTGCCTTCCTGCAGTCCTGCAAACCCACCAGCTTTCCCACTGATCTGTAGAAATCTGATCAGATCCTCAAAACCTGATAAACTCATTTATCTTCAAGCCAAACCCAGTCATCATCTACATGAAGGTTGAGATCCTTAATCATCGGATAAAAAGGTTTCAATGCGGACTGATGATCATCAACCTAGAGCGAGATTTGGTCGAGTTCTTGATTTTTTCGATTGACTTCATCAATCCTCAGGTAACCCTAAGTATGCTTTGTTCATGAATTACAAATCTTGTTATATTTAGTGTTATCTACTGCTAGATGTTGTGATAATAATTGGTTCTCCTGTTTGTTTTGAGCGAATTTCCTTGCTTATCATTTGCCTACATACTGGGATTGCATTAGTATTATCCATCTAGGACCCCTTTAGTTCTTGTCCATCTAGGACCCCTTTAGTTCTTGTCCATCTAGGACCCCTAATTTATTCATCATATTTTATAATTCCAAACTAACTCGTCTGAACTTGAATTATATTGTGGTGAGAGACTAAAGTTCGTCATTGTTTTTAAAGGTGCTTTCATTCCTAATCCATTGAATATCTCTTGTTCCTTGCTCCACTAGTTGATATAGTTAGTTTCTTTACATTTTCCATTCGCAACCTATCCCAATTTTTAAAAATCTCATAATTTAGAGATGTTGATCAAACCAAGACTAGTTAAGTTGTTGGGACATAATATATGGTATTGTAGCATGCCTTTCTTTCTTTCTCCTGCTAAGGCCTAAACTTGAGAATTTCAGCTAACCACTTAATCATATTGTTATAAAACTTTGATTTTCCGCTTTAACAGACAAGTCTCTACTTGACATTTTGTATAAACTCAAATGGTATCCTTTAGACAGAGAAATGTGGATCGGGGCTAGAAGCGGAGGAAGACATTAGACAAGGAGATTTTGTTATTGAATATGTTGGTGAAGGTGAGTGTGGTTTATATCACTTCCTGTATGTGCAAAGATCAGTATTACTTGTATATGTCTATTGTTCATATGCCACCTCAATAGTGGATTCGCATAACATTTGTCATTTCCTCATCCTTTTGAAACAGTTATTGATGATAAAACCTGTGAGGAAAGGCTGTGGAAAATGAAACATCGTGGGGAGACCAACTTTTATCTCTGTGAGATCAATCGTGATATGGTTATTGATGCCACATACAAAGGAAACAAGTCTAGATATATCAATCACAGCTGCCAGCCTAATACTGAAATGCAGAAATGGTTATTTTCTATGTGACCTTTCCCATTTGCAGTTAATATTAGTATTATGTGTCTCTCACATGATATATTTTTAGGACCATCGATGGTGAGACCCGAATCGGTATATTTGCATCTAGAGATATAAAAAAGGGGGAGGAGCTTACTTATGATTATCAGTATGTAGGCATTCTTCTGTGCAATTTTTTTTTCTGTGTACCACATGATTTATTTTTTATTCTTTCCTAATTGCCAAGTATCTTGTGTCTCTCTACATTTCTCGATTTTCAGTACTAACCATTCAGTAAGTTACAGGTTTGTACAGTTTGGAGCAGATCAAGATTGCCATTGTGGTGCTGACGCATGCAGGCAAAAACTGGGAAACAAACCTAACAAGCTTAAAAGTTCTTCAGATGCTGCTTTTCAGCTTGTTCTTTGTGAAATGGCAGCTTCTTCTCCCAATGTTAAAGCACTTATATACGGAAGAGATGTATGTTTCTCTCCAATCTAACTTTCTTTAAACCAGAAACTCGTAACTAAATTTTATGAGTGCACATATCTATATAAAAAAAGAAGGAAAAAAGGCACTCTGGGTTTTGTATCTTTTATGTTTCGTATATGCCACCACCTGCCAGCACTTGTTTAATGGATTTCTATCACCCCCACCCACCCACACAAATAAACCGACTTATTTGCAAAATGAATACAGAAATCTCCTATGCAATTACGACAACATACTGTTTTACTTAACATTATAGTCTGTCTTTTTATTAATTAAAAGGATATTATCTCCTTACAATGTTATACGATATTGTAGGAACAAATATTAATATAGTAACTAGATGAAAAGTTCTTCAGGTGCTCTACTTGAGATTGTTCTTTGTGAATAGCAGCTTGTTCTCCCAATGCTTAAAACATTTCTTTAGGAAGATGTGTTTCTTTTCCAATCTAAACCGGCGATCTCTTCAATTTTTTGTGAGTTCGGTTATCTATTGAAAATAGCAAATCATCTTCTTTGTGACGCATGACAAAACCTAAAGGGATCCTAAATAGGTTAATTCACGTTAAGCAATCAAATTTTGTGCAAGTTAAACGAGCAAGCAACGAGTACCTTTTAGTCTAACAACAAACAACCCAGGTAGGAAAGTTGACCTCTGAGTGAATGTAGGCGACAATATTCTTAAAGCATGCCCGCATCAATACAAGAGGGTCTGCATCAATACAAGAGCGCCCTTCCCCTTCATACTATTCCTCAATTTTGTTTTGCTCCACACCACGGATGTAAACATTAGCCTTAATACATCTTACCTTGAAGACTTTCCAATGTCAAAAATGATGTAGCAAACTCCTCTTGGTATATTTTCACACACGAGCCAATGTCCGATGATGTGCATGGATGAGTATGGTTAAGGCTTTTGCTTTTTCAAGCATTCCACTAAACTTTGATATCTCACCGATTCCTTCAAGCATGAGATTGATTGTATGAGTTGCACAAGAGTTCCAAAAAATATGAGAAAGTGTTTGCTAGCAAATCCGCCGCCACCATATTATTTGATGCATTGTCCGTCACTACTTGAACCACATGTTGAGGACATAATTTTTTAATGTACTTTACAACAAAGTCATGGATGTATTGTCCGGTGTGTGGATCTTCAGAATCTTCCACAGAATCAAGGAATGAAGTGCCAAGCTTGCAATTAAGCACAAGTTCATAATACTTTCTTCTTACAATCAGTCCAAACATTGGTCATGATTGAGCACCCATTCTTCATCCACTACTTTTCATGCTTTTTGAGTGATCATTTGGTCCTTGCAATTTCCTTTTTCAATAGTGGCTCTCTTAGAAGATATTGGTTTGGAGGTTTGTAGCCCGGACCAAATTGTCCAATAGCTTCCACTAGTTGTCTAAAACTTGCATTATTTATAACATGGAATGGAACACTCGACTCATATATCCACCTAGCCACATACTCATGCACATCATCACTTGTAAATTTAGTTTTCAAAACATCATTAATATTTTGTTGCCGTGCCCTGTTCGGATCAATAACGGATGCCCATTTATCAATAGGTCCAAGACGATTTGGTTTTTTCTTTGTGATGAATTCCCCAACGCTTGACACTCATGTTCTTCTTCACCAAATACATCAACTGCAACCCTCTCTTCTTGTAGCTCACTCTCTCTCTCTCTCGCTGTTGCTTCTTGTTTTGCTCAAGATAAGCTCTAACTTTTGCTTTGTCTTCACCCGAAGCCTTCCGACATGCTTCAAATTTTCCCATGATTCCGGCTATGTGATGCTTCATACGAAATACACCACCCTTAATAAGCTTGCTATACAACTTGCATATGATCAAATCTTTTTTTTTCTTTACAAGCTTTAACTCTATATTCCCAAGCAATGTCGGTGGACTTTGCCCTCAATTCAACTCTGGTTCTTTCTCCTTATTCTCCATTAGTCTTCAAAGAACAACAAATATAATTAGTATAAATAATATAAAAATAGTAAAATATAATTAATCTATTCTAAAATGTTGGCTTAGGAGACATTCCGAGAAACAAAATGATAACCGATGGAGCTCTAATATAAAATACTAAAATGTAAAAAAAAAACTGCACGAAAGAAGACTTGTGTTTGTGACAAAAAAATCACAAAAACATATTGAAGAGAGAGTAACAAAGGAGAGTCTCTTAAAGAAATCAAAAGAACATATAGAACAGAGGAAAGAAGAGTGTCTGTAACAAAAAAAAATACACCGTTGACTCTCTTTCAAAAAACCAAAATCCAAAATCGTCCGTAAGAGAGAGGGAGAGTTGAAAGAATCAACTCAAAACCAAATAGAGAGAGAGAGAGAGAGAGAGAACGAGGGAAATAAAGGGAAGCCGAAAGTGTGCTCGTACCTGATCGTCGGAGAAGTCGGTCGTCGCTGCTTCGCGTCGCCGTCGGCCGTTGTTAAGGTGATGAAGCCTGAAGGTGTTAACTTTTCTTCTCCTTCCCGCCACAAATGTTGCCACAACGCCATCGGACGCCTTATCCAACGTCAATCCCAAAATCGATGTGGTTAGCAGCCGCCTGGTGCCTAGGCGCTCTCCTACAACGCCATTTAGAATACTGCAAGAGGATCTTCATTAGAAAGTAGGCTTGCATGAGTCCCTTGGCTGACAAGTGGTTACGAAAGTCAATACAGAAGCATCAACAACAATTTTTGGAGAACTGTGAGAGGGTCATGTGAGAGGGTCTCACAAATGGTTGTCTTGAATTAGTGTACAATTCTAGATGTGTTCCAGCTTCCAAAGTAGGTGGCAGATTTGAATGAAGATCTTCACATTAGTATTTTTTCAGCCGGATCTGTTAGTTATATGCATTTCAAAGAGAGAAAGTGAAACGTCTCTTACATATCAAAAGGTAAAATATTCCCCCCCTCCAAAGTGTACTTTCTGCTCTCTGCCTGTTTTGAAATATAAATCCCCTAACGGTTCCTGGTTCTCTCAAAACTATTATTTTTTTTGCTCTTTGCTGTAGTTTTTTTTCCTTAAACTGGACCTTGAACATTTAATTTTTTTTTCATGCTCTGTTTTTTGTCTCTTTTCTTCTTCTTGCTTTTTTTTGACTTTGCTTGCAACCCGTTCATTGTCGACTATTCCGAACACACTTCATCCCCTGGCTTCCTCATGTGAAGCCATCTCTAGTTCTTCCTACAAATGATGTTTCTTGTTTTCTCATCGATATGATTATTGAATTGAACTCTGGAACATCCATTTCAATATCAAATAACAAAGTGCAACATTAGAATGCACATTATATTTGATTGATCAAGTACTGCACTGAGGACAAAGAAGGTTGTTGAAAGCACATGAAAGCCCGTCTTCAAACGAGCGCATGCAAGTTGACTTGGGACCCGTCCAACACCCATTCATGTCTCTCCGGATCTAAAGTGTCATACTGATCTATTTGTGAATGAAGCGCCTACACCTGTTCTCTACCCGGATTGAATAAATGTGTACCACACATCGCGAGGCTCACACCTTTGCCTTGCGCCTCCCACCTCGACCCTCTGCACCCTTTGTGCTGTGGTGCGCCTCACTCCTTTAACAACTTTGGTAAGGATGCTCAAGAGTGTTTATAGTGTTGAACAAGTAAATCCTAGTATTTCATCATTCGAGATATAGCGTCTACCGCACCAAATCTAGTATACATCTTAGTGTTGACCGTCTACTAATCATTGTAGCAAGTTGGTCAAGAATTTGTTTCATTGTTTCTTTGGTCCATTTTAATCCTATAGGTCTTACCAGAACATAATGCAAGTCTAGTCCGTAGGAACGAAATAGTAAAGCATAATACTCTAGAGGGGGGGTGAATAGAGTTTGCAGCGGAATAATGCTAATTAAAACAATGTTAGCAGCACAGTCACAGAATGTTAATCACAACTGAAATAAAGTAAAGACAGAGTTAAGAGAGCAAACGCAAAGACAGCGATGTATACTGGTTTCCCTCTGTTGAGGACTAATCCAGTCGGTAGAACTCTTGCTACCAGTTGAATACACTATTGGAAAAACCGCAAGTTTTCTTACGAAGTCCTTGCAACTTCTACAACGCGAGCTTTGATACGAAGAACTCGTCCAACTTCAAATGTGAAGAGGTATTCTTCAATCAAGCCTTCTGATTACAATCTCTCAGAAACTTCTAGACCGTACCGCACTGGGAAATCGACTAGAGGATTGTAATTGGCTTGGGATCTGAAATTGAAAGCTCTAGAAAACTCTTTGAAAGACTGAAAGCTTTAGATAGAGAGAAGATTGAAAGTGAATGAGTGAGTTGAAATGATCGAAATCCTTCTCTATTTATAGGAATTTCAAAGGCAGACTTCTGACAGAATTCGGGCAGAACTCTATGAGCAAATCTCGGTCAAATCCGCAACTGCAGGAGGACCAAGTTCCAAGGATTCAAAATCACAACGGCCACCAACCGAACTCTGGCCGAACTCTGGCCGAACTCGGTCCGAGTTCTGTCAGGGTTTAGTCAGGGTTTAGTTAGGGTTTTAAAAAGCTTTTTTGGTGATTTTTGAAAACCTTTTTGAAAACCTTTTTGTAAACCTTTTTGAGAGGACATTTTTAAAAACATTTTGAACTCATTTAAGGGTAGCCTATTTGCCAGTACGACTCGGTGTACAACATATTCCTAGACTCAAATAAAATGAAAATACATTGCATAAGGAATTACAGACTCGAGTAGGCAAACAAATTTTCGGTCTTGAATTCAGTGGATAGCCATTCTTGATCATGTCCAAGAGTCCGAGATGTCCCGACTAGCTTCGTATATCCAGACAGAGTTTGATCAATTATTAAAATCAGGTTGACCATATGACCAATGGGCCAACAATCTCCCCCATTTTGATAATTGACAAACTATGAATGATATAACATTAAGCTTGTTCAAAATATCAAAAAGTAGAATTGTTCATATCCTGTATTATCTCAAAAAAATGTTAGATCTTTAATTTTCTCCCCCTTTGTCACTTAGCAAAATAATTGCAAAAGAGAAGGCTCTCCCGCAATCAAATGCATAAGTAACAAATAGTGAGAAAATATATAAAAGAAATAAGGCATAAACTAGAGAAATATCACAGGCATGTATTGAAAAAAAATCATCACATGCATGTAATTTCACAGGTAGTTATAAAGAATGAAGCAATATAAGAAATAGAGCTATCATAAACTGAAACTGAAACATAGTGCTGAAATAAACTGAATGCCATAAACTGAGGCATAATAAACATGTCCATGAAAATAATAGAGTACTAAAGCAAACTAGAAAGTGCTACTAATAATCAAAAAGTACTGATAATAACTTGAAATGTCGGAGCATTTCCAAGTGCACAATAAAATATCACTCAAAATCATATAGTCACATCTCCTCATCATCATCCTCATCATCATCATCATCATCATCATCAGCTCGACCAGCATGTCCTGAAGGACCAGCTCCAGAGGTACCAACGCCAGAAGGATGAGGAGGGACGCCAGCATAGAACTCACCAACAAAGTCACAAGGTGGAGCACGATCAGGACGGTACCAATCATAGGCGTTACCGGGCTGGAAGTAGGCATGAACAGCCTCATCCTCACAGCGGTAACCAGAGAAAGCTGGATCTCTAGGGATGGAATCGGCTGAATGACCAGTCTGGGCGAAACGAAGATCAGCTAAGGAATTTGCAAGTGCCTGATAACGGGTGACGTCTCGGAACTCACGCTCGCGAGCCATGTCCGTCATCGAGACGTGCAAAGCAGATAAATGCTGATGTATGCCCTCAAATGTCATGGCATACTGATGAGGTGGTGGAGGAGGTGCAGTAGGAGGAGCAGGAGGTGGAGCTGAAGCAGTCATGCTACGACGAGATAACTGAAGAAACTTGGGCTCAGGGTCCTGAGTACAAGTCGACAGATCAATATCGAAGCGCTGAAAGATGCGTGGGAGAATCATCGCGTAAGAGAGATTTCTATCTCTTGCACGACAACGACCCATCATCTGAATCATGGTCTTAGGGGCAGAAAATGGAATCCCCTTAAGAATGTGGTACATGGCGGACAGCTCAAGAGAAGTCACATCATCCTTTGAAGTGGATTTTGGAAGGATAGTGGAATAGATGATGCGATGCAATTCATAGTTAAACAAGTTCAGGTTGTTAGCCTTGAACTTTCCAGAGCGTACTCTATCAGGTGCACAGAGTTCCGCTTTGAAACTGGCGAGTGTCGTGCCTTCGGGAAAATCAAATTCAGTGATGTCAACTAGCGGTTCACCTTCGTTAGGGATACCAAGGATCTCCGCTAAGAGGTCATCATTGAAATTGATATCAATACCTCCAACACGAGTGCTCACATCAAAAGTGTTTAATATGAGATTGCAATAAAATAATCTAATGGCATCAATTCATAGTTAAACAAGTTCAGGTTGTTAGCCTTGAACTTTCCAGAGCGTACTCTATCAGGTGCACAGAGTTCCGCTTTGAAACTGGCGAGTGTCGTGCCTTCGGGAAAATCAAATTCAGTGATGTCAACTAGCGGTTCACCTTCGTTAGGGATACCAAGGATCTCCGCTAAGAGGTCATCATTGAAATTGATATCAATACCTCCAACACGAGTGCTCACATCAAAAGTGTTTAATATGAGATTGCAATAAAATAATCTAATGGCATTAGTTGCTATAGGGAAGCAGATTTTAACAAAAAGATGTAACCCTAATGCCTCAAAGAAATGACGATGTTCAGGAAATACAGTCCATTTGACTGGAGCGCCTGTGCATATGGATCTCATGGAGAAGTCTCCATACCACAGTAGGGCTTGGTCTAGGGTTTGAAAGAAAAACCCGTCGAACGCACCGTCGCTCGTTTGGACCGGCGAGAAGAGGGAATCCGTATGCGGATGCGAAGATGACCCTTCCTCACTAGGGTTCGTCTTCTTCCTCTTTGAAGGATTGAATTTGGGTGCCATTTGTGCAAATTGAAATAAAAATGCACTAATTGAAAAGTGGAGAAAGATGGGGTTATACCTCCCGAAATCAAAGTATGTCGAAGAGAACGACGAACTCCGCACGAATCCAAATTTTGGATTGATTTCACCACTTGGATTGGAAGAATGAGGGTGGTGAAAAGCTAGGGTTCGGGGCTCCTTCGCGGCTGCTGCTGCTGTTGTGATTAGTTTGGAAGCAATGAAGAAGAAGGGCTTCTCGGGTTCTGTATATATAACCTGACACCCTCAACCGAACTCGGGCCGAATTCGGTCAGAGCTCTGGCCGAATTCGCCTAGGGTTCTTTATAGTTGATTTTTGTCATTCTTTTTCATTGTCTCATTTCAAATATTTAATTCAAAGATTAGTCATTTCAACTTCAATTAACATAATTAATATTATTTTATAGATTAAATGTCGTTACACAGCGACTGTTTCAGATTAGCTGTAGGAGTACTGTCCCAGCTGGCGGAGGTTCACCGGGGAACTCTTAAGTACCGCTTCGCATCAACCGTAGTTGTGGTGACAGACAGACTCTTTATTGGCTTGTCTCTAACACAGTTTTTGTGTAATGATATATAATCATAAAACAAAATTAATTAATATTATTGACGTCCAAAATTCCTAATTCTCGACGTAAATAATTGAAACGATCTTCCGCTAGAGGTTTAGTGAAGATGTCAGCTAGTTGATTTTCAGTATCTGTCACCCTCATTTCCCGTATTTCGTATTTTGCCCGTATTTTGATTTTTGCGTATATTTTAAATCTTGCCTAACTGCGGTATTTCGATATTTCTCGTATTTTCTTATTCGGATTTTCGGTTTGGTTTAATATGACTTGGTTTGGTTTGTAGGAATGAGAACACCTTTAGCTATCTTGCACCCTCAAGAACACCACAACAACCCCTATTAAAATCCCACCAACTTTTCTCTCTCCCCATAACTTCCATTTATTTCTTCTTCTTCTTCTTCCTCCTACCACCACCAACATCCCCACCTTAGGCAAGTTGCACCTTGCCATTTAATGAGGACCCATTTTATTTTGATATTTAGTTAGACTAGAGCTCTAGGACCAATGTTAGAGCTTGGCATTTTGGGTTTTGAAGATTGGATTTCCCTAGATCTAGACTTTGTTCATTTTCGGATTTCTTTAGATTTGATCTATTAAACTTGAATTTTGGTTGGTTTTATTGTTTCCATGTTGTAGAGGGTGGAATTTTACCCAAGTTAGAGCCTTGGAAGTTCGGATTTGGAGCTTGGATGGTCGACTTATGGTGTTCCAAAGTTTTGGAACCCATGGGTTCTTCTCCTCGGCTTGAGGAGGAAGACGACCCCCAGGCGCGCCTACTTTCTGGCCTCCTTGCCCGATTGCGCTTACTTTTCTGGCCAGGCGCTCTTTAGCGCACTGCGCCTCCTTTTCTGGCCAGGCGCTCTTTAGCGCACTGCGCCTACTTTCCTGGCCGCGCGCTGTTTAGCGCTGCGCGCCTCCTTGCGGGCCACGCTGTTTAGCGCCTGGCCCGATTGCGCCTGCTCCCTTGACCTAGGCGCACTCTGGTGTGCTGCCTCCTTAGGCGCACTCCAGTGTGCCTCTTCCTAGGCGCATTTGACCCTTGGACCCAGGCGCACTCTAGCGCACCCTGGCTAGGCGCACCTTGTTGGTTTCGACTTAAGCGCACTCCAGTGCACTTGGATCCAGGCGCACTCTAGTGTGCTGCCACCCTAGGCGCACTCTAGTGTGCTGCCACCAGGCGCACTCTAGTGTGCTGCCACCAGGCGCACTCTAGTGTGCTTGTTCCCTGGCACACCCTAGTTCACCTACACCCTAGTGCCTTAGTGCCTGCTTTATAACTTGGTTTTCTTTGATACGATTGGAGCTTTTGAGATTTTGATTGCTCACATGCACAACTTGACTTGGTCTGACACGTCTTGACACTATTTTCCATGATTTGGCATGGTTTGGCCTGCAGATAGTATTCTCCTATCTGTTGAATATTTTGTTAATAACTGGGACCGGTAACTTGATAACTCGGCTTCACTTGATAGTGGCCCATGGTGGCGCACTCCCGACTTGGCATGACTTGATAACTCAACTTGACTTGACTTGGTATGACTTGGCTTCACTTGATAGTGGCCCGTGGCGGCGCACTCTTGACTCGACTTGACTTGTCTTGACACCGTGGGTGTACTACCTGTTGCTCTGTGCAAATCACTTGTCTTGTCTTGCATCATGTCTAAGGGGTGACTCCCTGGGTACCACGGCCAGGGACTCACACTAAAATTGGACTAGGTAATGAGTAGACCAAATTAGAACATGGAGAATTCCCGGTCACAGGCAGTCTCGTTATCTGGAGGCATTAATGGACTTGTAGCTTGCCGACGAGTAGAGCACATTTCCAGCACACTGTCATGTGTTGCACCCTCTAAGTCACCTAAGGGTACATTTGTCTCCCGGGCAATGTACCCACCTATAACTCTCAACCCGCAGAAGGATAACTGGATGGTCTGCAGGGCTTGGGACTGGGAGTTTCTCACCTGCATCTTGTTAGTAATTAGGCTTGTGATAACCCTAGTTAGTTAAAGTAGTAAGCCGTAGTACTTGCTTGGCCGTTGCGAAATGGATGTTGTCCAGCCTTGTCTAAGTCTTGTCTAGCCCCTGTACCTGGAACTCTTGGTCATGATTGTTTTACTCATCTCTAACGATAAATGGGTAGAGACAGTGAGCTATTCAGGCGAAGGGGTACAATCCCGGTCCTTGTTTGGTTAAGGATTGTAACCTGGCTCCCGGAATGGTTCCACGTCCCTAGTCATTTATCGCTCTGTGTACTTTTACTACTTGTACTTTCTTTTATTCTTTATGTTCTGATATGCTGGCTTTTGTTCTTATCTGTGGCCCCCTTTGTGGCACTTGCTCTTTCTGGGGTTTGACCCAGCTGGTTTTGTGTGGCCAGATTTCGGAGCAGCTCCCGAGGATCTACCAAGCTTCCAGCCCAATGGTGAACACTAGACGGAACCCGGGCTACGAGTGGGTCTTCCCTTTTTGTTTCACCCACTCATATGTAAATTTATTCTTTTGAGGCGTTTGCCGACGAGCACCTGTTAGCTCGATGCACATTTACTTACTGTCTGCCTACGGGCTGTAACGTGATTAACAAATCCTAGGGTTGATCATATATGACTGAACTCTTGCTAGTCCTATCATTTTGTACGACTAGCTTCATGATCATCCAATATGTAATATTTGGGACGCCTTATATATATATATTTGATGCTCTAACATCTTGTAACTCTGTTAATTGCTTGAGATTGAGACAATAGGCTTGACCTTAAGAGACTGCTGGCTTGTAGTAAACCCTCATATCTAGACAGCCGTGACCGTATAGTTGAGATGTATTCTATTTCAATATACGTAGCTGGCTGTGTCTGCCCCCGCTCTCCAGTGTTCTGGTTCTGGGGCGTGACACGGTTTAAGTGGTGGCCCATGCAGGTCTTGGCATTCAAGAAATGTGAGGGTTTACCAAATAGATGTCTCAATCAATATTCGCCCTTGATCTCTGCTCGTATCTTCAAATCCCTGAGATTCTTGACCTGATCATATTGCTTGTATAATTGATCTGTCCTGGTCCTTTCCTTATTGTTCCCTATGTCATCTTCTTCAGCGGCATTACTCCCGGACCTGCCAACCAGCCAGAGGAAGCTCGACAAGCACTCCAGCGCCAGGAAGATCAAGCTCAGCACTCTGGAGTAGCCTCTCGAGTTATGCCTTCCGGAGGCCCGGAACCTCCAGTTCAGGCAGCTCCGCCCGTTCAACCAGCTAGACAGGACGAGGGGCCTTTGGTAGGACTTATCAGAGAACTGCTTGCATCCCAAGATCGTCGAGGTGACGCCTTGCACCAGGAGGTTCATGATGCACTAAACCGAGGAGGTCCCCAAGGAAATCAGGCGGCCAACAGTTTCAAGCGCTTGAACCCTCCCTTCTTTGACGGCAGTGAAGATGCGATTGCCGCGGATGCTTGGCTTCAGGATACCGAGGTGGTCCTGGAAGCAGCTAGGACACCTGAAAATGAGAAGGTGGCGGTGGTACGCCTACAGTTGTTAGACTTGGCTCGCGATTGGTGGGCAGCTCAGGCCATGGGATTAGCAGCACCAGTCACTTGGGCGACGTTCAGAGAGAGGTTCCAGACAAAGTACTTCGATGCGGTGGCACGGTACGACCTGCAGACCAGATTCACCAACTTGAAGCAAGGAGGCAGGACGGTCGATGGCTATGCGACCGAGTTTTCTAGGCTGAGTAGGTTCGCCCCCACCTTGGTGGCAACCGAGTTCGATAGGGCTCAGCGGTTCCAGCAAGGACTGCATTTGGAGATATTATTGGCTGTGGAACAGTTCGAGCACCAGACGTTCGATGCAGTATTGAAAGCAGCAAGGAGGCATGAGTATACCTCCCGGAGAATTGTGGACAGGACCGGAGGCAGGAAGCGGTCCCACAACCAGATGCACCAATCTTCAGCTCCAGCCCCGGCAGCTAGGGGTATAACCATTGGAACTCCGAGGCGGGCAGCCTCAGTGACGTCGGTTCAGCATTCGACCCCGACGTACCCGCAGCAGCAGAAGCAGAAGCAGTCTTCCGCGGTGGGATGTTCTCATTGCGGGAAGCCGGGCCATGTAGTGGCAGAGTGTCGTAGGGCACGAGGATTGTGCCTGGCTTGTGGAGGAGCAGACCACCATATAGGGACCTGCCCGAATAGGGGAGGTCCATCATCATCCAACCTTTCTAGTTCTTCGGTGAGGGGACCAGCCCCAGTTCCAGTCCAGCAGCAGCAGCAACAGCAGTACCCGAGGCCATTGGCGCCCCAGGCCCAGGCCTTTCAGCAGCAGAACCAGCAGCAGTTCACCCAGGCTCCGGCACAGAACCGACAGAGGGGTTTCCAGCAGAGGGGACCCGCAGCTAGAGGTCAGGCTATGATAATGACCATGGAAGAAGTTGCACCAGGTGAGGTAGTGGCAGGTACTATTCTCGTCAACACTTTTCCAGCATCTGTATTATTTGATTCTGGTGCATCGCATTCATTCATGTCTGCACGATTCGCGACACGGATAGGGTTGGAGCCCGAGTCATTATCAGTGAGGCTCAATATACTTACTGGTAATGGTCTTGTGGGAGTAGATCGAGTGTTCCCCTCGTGTCGGATCGTAGTTAGCGGTAGAGAGTTCCCCGCTAGATTCATAGAATTCCCTATGGCAGACTATGATATAGTCCTAGGCATGGATTGGTTGAGGAACCATTATGCTAGGATAGACTGCCATGTTGGCAGAGTTGTCTTTAGTATTCCCGGAGAGCCAGAGTTTTCATTTTCCAGAGGCACAGTAGAGCCATCTCCTCCAGTATTGCGGATGGCAGTAGCAGCAGTGCAGTTGCCCCGGATAGTTGAAGAGTTTCCAGATGTCTTCCCAGAGGAACTTCCAGGGATGCCACCAGAGCGGGAGATCGAGTTCACCATTGACTTGATTCCCGGGACAGCACCAGTATCAGAGCGAGTCTACAGAATGGCGCCTTCAGAGTTGGAGATCTTGTACAAGATGATTGAAGAACTCAGGACCAAGGGATTCATTCGTGCAAGTGGATCGCCTTGGGGAGCCCCGATGCTTCTTGTGAAAAAGAAGGATGGTACGTCCAGGCTATGTGTTGATTATCGTACCTTGAACTCAGTGACAATCAAGAACAGATACCCTCGTCCAAGGATAGATGACTTATTTGATCAACTCAAAGGGGCTTCAGTTTTCTCGAAGATAGACTTGCGGTCAGGATACCACCAGATCAGAGTTAGAGAGCAGGACATCCCGAAGACGGCGTTCAGATCTAGGTACGGGCATTGGGAGTTTCTAGTTATGCCCTTTGGAGCGACCAATGCGCCGGCAGTGTTCATGGATCTCATGAACCGTATTTTCATGCCTTACTTGGATCAGTTTGTGATAGTATTCCTTGATGACATCCTGGTCTACAACAAGAGTGAGGCGGAGCATGAACAGCATCTCCGTGTGGTTCTTCAGATTCTCAGAGAGCACCAGTTGTACGCCAAGTTCAGTAAATGCGAGTTCTGGCTCGATCGCATTTCATACTTGGGTCACATCATTACCCGAGGAGGAGTGGAAGTGGATCCCCAGAAGATTGTGGCCATCGAGGCATGGCCAGTACCCAGTTCAGTGGCAGAAGTTCGCAGCTTTCTTGGATTGGCCGGCTACTACCGGCGGTTCGTCTCTGATTTTGCAAGGATTTCAGCGCCGATGACCCAGTTGACCCGCAAGGATGTGCCGTTCGTTTGGACAGCAGAATGTCAGGAATCATTTGAGAAATTGAAGCGAAGTTTGATAACGGCTCCCATTCTCACCCTTCCAGATGGGACCGGAGGATTCACAGTTTATTGCGACGCTTCAGGCAGAGGATTGGGATGTGTTTTGATGCAGCATGGGAAGGTAATTGCTTATGCGTCACGTCAACTCCGTGATCATGAGAAGAATTATCCGACCCACGACTTGGAGCTAGCAGCAGTAGTGTTTGCACTTAAGTTGTGGAGGCACTACTTGTACGGAGACAGAGTGGAGATATTTACTGATCACAAGAGCCTGAAGTATGTTTTCACCCAGAAGGATCTTAATATGCGGCAGAGAAGATGGCTCGAGCTACTTGTGGACTATGATGTGGACTTGCAGTATCACCCAGGGAAGGCCAACGTGGTAGCAGATGCATTGAGCCGGAGAGCCGGAGTCTACCTTCTAACAGCGCAACCAGAGCTATTGGCAGATCTTCAGAAGATGGGAATTGAAGTGATTCTCCCTTCCAATGTGGCCTTGATGGCCAGCCTACAGATACAGTCCACTATAGTTGAGAGGATCCGGACAGCACAATTAACAGATTCCAAGATTCAGCGGCTCAGAGCAGAGTGCGAGGCAGGGAGAAGGCCAGAGTTATGTATTCATGAGGATGGTACACTTCGACACGGCACGCGTCTTTGTGTACCCAGTGGAGATATCAGACAGGAAGTCATGGCAGAGGCTCACAGTTCGCAGTATTCCATTCACCCAGGCGGCACGAAGATGTACAGAGATATTCGTCAGCACTTTTGGTGGAATGGTATGAAGAGGGAGATAGCCCGGTATGTCTCTCGATGTTTGGTTTGCCAACAAGTCAAGGCTGAACATCAGAGGCCGGCTGGACTTCTTCAACCTTTACCAATCCCAGAATGGAAATGGGAGCACATAACCATGGATTTCGTGACTGGGTTACCCAGATCTCCGGCAGGCAGAGATGCTATTTGGGTCATTGTAGACAGGCTTACCAAGGTGGCACACTTTCTTCCCTTTAGAGTTGGACAGTCGACGGCGCAGCTAGCAGAGATGTATCTCAGGCAGATCGTCCGACTTCACGGAGTGCCAGTCAGCATAGTATCAGACAGGGATACGAGATTCACATCACACTTCTGGCGCAGTCTTCATCAAAGTTTGGGGACTCGTCTTAAGTTCAGCTCAGCGTATCATCCGCAGACAGATGGGCAGTCAGAGCGTACTATACAAACTCTCGAAGATATGTTGAGATCGTGTACCCTCGATTTTGGTGGTTCATGGGAGGATCACCTGCACTTGGTGGAATTCTCGTACAACAATAGTTTTCAGGCTAGTATCCAGATGGCACCCTTCGAGGCTCTGTATGGCAGGAAATGCAGATCTCCGTTAGCATGGGACGATATCGGAGAGAGGCAGATGCTCGGTCCAGAACTGATTTCTCAGACGGTTGAAGTGGTCAGAAGAATCAGAGATCACCTCCGAGTTGCTCAGGATCGCCAGCGCCATTGGGCCGATGCTCATCGGCGTCCCTTAGAATTTGCTGTCGGCGACCATGTATTCCTTAGGATCTCGCCTACCCGCGGTGTCATTCGTTTTGGCGTACGGGGAAAGCTTAGTCCTAGGTATATAGGGCCGTTCGATATTCTGGAGCGAGTAGGCGATGTGTCCTATCGTCTCGCTCTTCCGCCGTCGTTAAGCGAGGTACATGATGTATTCCATGTGTCCCAGTTACGACGGTATATTCCGGACCCGTGCCATATCCTAGATCATTCGGAATTGGTTGTTGGTACCAACCTTTCGTATGAGGAGAGGCCCGTGTCTATTTTGGACCGGAGGGAAAAGATACTCAAGAACAAGACTATTAAATTGGTCCGTGTTGCTTGGGGTCATCACTCTCCAGGTGAGTCAACGTGGGAGCGTGAGGACGACATCCGATCGCGATATCCCTATCTGTTTGACTCGTGAGGTATAATGTCTTTCTTATGCCTTACGCCTTCCCTTCCTTGCTTGCATTGCATGATTGTATGATTGAACTGCTTAGTGTAGCTTGCCTGTGATTAGTGTAGCTTGTCGTGGCAATCTCTAGCTCCTTGATTAAATTCCGAGGACGGAATTCTTTTAAGGTGGGTAGAGTTGTCACCCTCATTTCCCGTATTTCGTATTTTGCCCGTATTTTGATTTTTGCGTATATTTTAAATCTTGCCTAACTGCGGTATTTCGATATTTCTCGTATTTTCTTATTCGGATTTTCGGTTTGGTTTAATATGACTTGGTTTGGTTTGTAGGAATGAGAACACCTTTAGCTATCTTGCACCCTCAAGAACACCACAACAACCCCTATTAAAATCCCACCAACTTTTCTCTCTCCCCATAACTTCCATTTATTTCTTCTTCTTCTTCTTCCTCCTACCACCACCAACATCCCCACCTTAGGCAAGTTGCACCTTGCCATTTAATGAGGACCCATTTTATTTTGATATTTAGTTAGACTAGAGCTCTAGGACCAATGTTAGAGCTTGGCATTTTGGGTTTTGAAGATTGGATTTCCCTAGATCTAGACTTTGTTCATTTTCGGATTTCTTTAGATTTGATCTATTAAACTTGAATTTTGGTTGGTTTTATTGTTTCCATGTTGTAGAGGGTGGAATTTTACCCAAGTTAGAGCCTTGGAAGTTCGGATTTGGAGCTTGGATGGTCGACTTATGGTGTTCCAAAGTTTTGGAACCCATGGGTTCTTCTCCTCGGCTTGAGGAGGAAGACGACCCCCAGGCGCGCCTACTTTCTGGCCTCCTTGCCCGATTGCGCTTACTTTTCTGGCCAGGCGCTCTTTAGCGCACTGCGCCTCCTTTTCTGGCCAGGCGCTCTTTAGCGCACTGCGCCTACTTTCCTGGCCGCGCGCTGTTTAGCGCTGCGCGCCTCCTTGCGGGCCACGCTGTTTAGCGCCTGGCCCGATTGCGCCTGCTCCCTTGACCTAGGCGCACTCTGGTGTGCTGCCTCCTTAGGCGCACTCCAGTGTGCCTCTTCCTAGGCGCATTTGACCCTTGGACCCAGGCGCACTCTAGCGCACCCTGGCTAGGCGCACCTTGTTGGTTTCGACTTAAGCGCACTCCAGTGCACTTGGATCCAGGCGCACTCTAGTGTGCTGCCACCCTAGGCGCACTCTAGTGTGCTGCCACCAGGCGCACTCTAGTGTGCTGCCACCAGGCGCACTCTAGTGTGCTGCCACCAGGCGCACTCTAGTGTGCTTGTTCCCTGGCACACCCTAGTTCACCTACACCCTAGTGCCTTAGTGTCTGCTTTATAACTTGGTTTTCTTTGATACGATTGGAGCTTTTGAGATTTTGATTGCTCACATGCACAACTTGACTTGGTCTGACACGTCTTGACACTATTTTCCATGATTTGGCATGGTTTGGCCTGCAGATAGTATTCTCCTATCTGTTGAATATTTTGTTAATAACTGGGACCGGTAACTTGATAACTCGGCTTCACTTGATAGTGGCCCATGGTGGCGCACTCCCGACTTGGCATGACTTGATAACTCAACTTGACTTGACTTGGTATGACTTGGCTTCACTTGATAGTGGCCCGTGGCGGCGCACTCTTGACTCGACTTGACTTGTCTTGACTCCGTGGGTGTACTACCTGTTGCTCTGTGCAAATCACTTGTCTTGTCTTGCATCATGTCTAAGGGGTGACTCCCTGGGTACCACGGCCAGGGACTCACACTAAAATTGGACTAGGTAATGAGTAAACCAAATTAGAACATGGAGAATTCCCGGTCACAGGCAGTCTCGTTATCTGGAGGCATTAATGGACTTGTAGCTTGCCGACGAGTAGAGCACATTTCCAGCACACTGTCATGTGTTGCACCCTCTAAGTCACCTAAGGGTACATTTGTCTCCCGGACAATGTACCCACCTATAACTCTCAACCCGCAGAAGGATAACTGGATGGTCTGCAGGGCTTGGGACTGGGAGTTTCTCACCTGCATCTTGTTAGTAATTAGGCTTGTGATAACCCTAGTTAGTTAAAGTAGTAAGCCGTAGTACTTGCTTGGCCGTTGCGAAATGGATGTTGTCCAGCCTTGTCTAAGTCTTGTCTAGCCCCTGTACCTGGAACTCTTGGTCATGATTGTTTTACTCATCTCTAACGATAAATGGGTAGAGACAGTGAGCTATTCAGGCGAAGGGGTACAATCCCGGTCCTTGTTTGGTTAAGGATTGTAACCTGGCTCCCGGAATGGTTCCACGTCCCTAGTCATTTATCGCTCTGTGTACTTTTACTACTTGTACTTTCTTTTATTCTTTATGTTCTGATATGCTGGCTTTTGTTCTTATCTGTGGCCCCCTTTGTGGCACTTGCTCTTTCTGGGGTTTGACCCAGCTGGTTTTGTGTGGCCAGATTTCGGAGCAGCTCCCGAGGATCTACCAAGCTTCCAGCCCAATGGTGAACACTAGACGGAACCCGGGCTACGAGTGGGTCTTCCCTTTTTGTTTCACCCACTCATATGTAAATTTATTCTTTTGAGGCGTTTGCCGACGAGCACCTGTTAGCTCGATGCACATTTACTTACTGTCTGCCTACGGGCTGTAACGTGATTAACAAATCCTAGGGTTGATCATGTATGACTGAACTCTTGCTAGTCCTATCATTTTGTACGACTAGCTTCATGATCATCCAATATGTAATATTTGGGACGCCTTATATATATATATTTGATGCTCTAACATCTTGTAACTCTGTTAATTGCTTGAGATTGAGACAATAGGCTTGACCTTAAGAGACTGCTGGCTTGTAGTAAACCCTCATATCTAGACAGCCGTGACCGTATAGTTGAGATGTATTCTATTTCAATATACGTAGCTGGCTGTGTCTGCCCCCGCTCTCCAGTGTTCTGGTTCTGGGGCGTGACAGTATCTATGTACACAATGTTTATATCTCCATTTTGATGATGATCTCTAAGAAAGTGATGTCGAATCTCGATATGTTTAGTACGAGAGTGACATACTGGATTCTTAGTCAAATTAATAGTGCTCGTGTTATCATAGAAAATGGGAATATGTGTGTAAAATAAATCATAGTCTTCTTGGGTTTGTTTCATCCACAAAATCTGAGCACAACAACGTCCTGCGACGATGTACTCAGCCTCTGTTGTTGATAGGGCTACAGAATTTTGCTTTTTACTAAACCATGAGACTAAAGCCTTGCCTAAGAAATGACATGTGCCACTGGTACTTTTTCTATCGACTTTGCATCCAGCAAAATCTGCATCCGAATAACCAATAAGGTCAAAGGACTTAGTTTTGGGATACCACAAGCCAACAGAAGAAGTGCCCTTAAGGTATCGAAAGATACGCTTAACTGCGGACATATGTGATTCCTTTGGGTTAGCTTGAAAGCGTGCACACAGGCAAACACTAAACATTATATCTGGACGACTAGCAGTTAAATAAAGTAAACTACCAATCATACCTCGATACTTACGTGTGTCGACTGGCTTGCCTTGTTCATCTGAATCAAGCTTTGTTGAAGTTGCCATTGGAGTGCCAATAGGTTTGACATTGTCCAGATCAAACTTCTTTAGCAGGTCTTTTGTATACTTGGCTTGATTTATAAATGTCCCATTATCAGTTTGTTTGATTTGCAATCCGAGAAAGAATTTCAGCTCTCCCATCATGCTCATCTCAAACTCATTCTGCATACACTTAGAAAATTCTTGACGCAGAGATTCATCAGTAGATCCAAATATAATATCATCAATATAGATTTGAATTAAAAGAAGTTTGCCATTAAAAGACTTAATAAACAGTGTAGTGTCAACCTTGCCTTTTGAAAAACCGTTGTCAAGTAGAAAAGAGCTTAGACGATCATACCAAGCACGAGGGGCTTGTTTTAAACCGTATAAGGCTTTCTTCAACTTGAAAACATGATCAGGGTTTTTGAAATCCGTGAAACCTGGAGGTTGTGCTACAAAAACTTCTTCTTTTATAAAACCATTTAAAAAAGCACTCTTGACATCCATTTGAAATAGTTTGAAATCATGAAAACATGCAAATGCACATAACATGCGAATGGATTCTAATCTCGCAACTGGGACATAAGTCTCATCGTAGTCGATACCTTCTTCTTGATTGTATCCTTGAGCTACGAGTCGAGCCTTATTACGAGTCACTAAACCATTCTCATTTAGTTTATTTCGGAATACCCAACGGGTGCCAATGACCGGATGATCAATAGGCCTGGGAACAAGTTCCCAAACTTGATTCCGTTTAAATTGGTTTAATTCCTCTTGCATAGCATCTATCCAAAAACTATCACTACATGCTTCATCAATAGTTTTGGGTTCTAGCTGTGAAATAAATGCAACACTAGAAACAATATCTCTACTGGATGTACGAGTACTTACTCCTTTGGTAATATCACCAATTACCAAATCTTTTGGATGATCAGCTGTAAATTTCAACCTTTTCGGTAGATTCTGAAGGTAGCTGGTTCCTGGATCTTCTCTAGGAGGTTCAGCTAGTGCAGAGCTTGGTTGAGGATCAGCTGATGTTGAGCTTGGTACAGTTGGATCTTCGTCATTGTCATCGATCGTCATCTGATTTAGTTCATCAAAGGTGACGTTGATTGACTCTTCGATGATCATGGTTCTTTTGTTGAAGACTCTTGAAGACTCTGTATCCTTTGCTCTTGGCCGCATAACCTAAAAATATACCTTTATCGGCCTTTTCATCAAATTTTCCCAAATTGCCTTTTGTATTAAGAATAAAACATTTACAGCCAAATATTCTAAAGTATGAAACAGATGGAATTCTATCAAACCATAACTCAAATGGAGTCTTCTTCGATTTGGGTCGAATTAGAACTCTATTGAGTACAAAGCAAGCTGTATTGACAGCTTCAGTCCAGAAATATTTGGGTAGACTAAACTGGTTTAACATCACTCTGGCCATTTCGGTTAGAGTTCTGTTCTTACGTTCCACAACTCCATTTTGTTGTGGAGTCCTAGGGCAGGAGAACTCGTGTACAAAACCGTGTCACAAAATTGCTCAAAATCAGCATTCTCGAATTCGCCTCCATGATCACTTCTTATGCGAGTGATCATGTAACCTTTTTCATTCTGTACTTTCTTGCAAAAGGCGACAAATTCGGATAATGCATCATTCTTGCGTGTCAAGAAATATACCCACGTGTATCTAGAGAAATCATCTACAATTACGAAAGCATAAAGTTTACCTCCGAGGCTAGCAACTCTGCTAGGACCAAATAAGTCCATATGAAGCAATTGTAGAGGTCTAGTAGTACATACTGCATTTACTGACTTGAATGTGGATCTGGTAGCTTTGTTCTTTTCACATTGGCTGCATACCGAGTCCTTCTTGAATGTAATGTCCGGTAAACCGCGTACTAGCTTCTTTGTGGATAATCTTGAGATCGTATCCATATTAGCGTGACCGAGTCTCATATGCCACAGATGACTCTCATCACTCTTGGCCATTAAGCATCTACCTGAAATGTTAGTTTTTTCTAACAAATAGAAAACATATATATTGTCTTCCCTGATACCTTCAAAGATAGTACTACCAGTTGAGCTATCAACTATAGTACATTTGTCTTTGCCAAAGTTGATGCCATAACCATGATCAGCTAGATGACTTATGCTGAGTAGATTATGTTTCAACTCGGTAACCAGACAGACATCCTTAATCACAGGATAGGGAGACTTACCAACATCACCGATACCAATAATATATCCTTTCAAGTTATTACCGAAGGAGACATAGCCTTCCTTCTTTTTCTTCGACAGTGTTGCAAATAGGGTAGCGTCACCGGTCATATGCCGTAAGCAACCGCTGTCGAGGAACCATTTGCTTCTAGCATGTGAAGGGTGTTCCACCTACAAAACAGTTTGCAGATGAAACTTTTGGTACCCATTTCTTGTAGGGACCTGAATTGTTAGCTTTAGGTATCCAAGCATAAACATTTAAATCAACAAGCTTTCTCATTCTACATGCAGATGAAATATGACCAATGAGGCCACAATAATGACATTGTGCATGTCGAGTGTTGAAAGCTGAGTGGTGTGCATGGTTGGTAGGTTTAGGTTTTCTAGTATAGAAGAAAGCATACCTATAATCTTGTTTGGGCTTAACCTTTTGGGGTAAAGGTTTTATATGGTTAGGTCTGACAGTGTTTGGCTTGGGAATGTTCCGATTTTTCGGTAAGTGACACGTGTTAGGGAAGGAAGCAGCAGGCTCAGACTGTTTTCCTAACCTAATTTCCAATCTTTTGGAAGTGTCATACAACTTAGTATAATCAGAAGTGAGTGATTCCATTCTGATTTGTGCACATCGAAGACTTTTCTTCTCTATAGAAAGTTCTTCCTTGAGTTGGTCAATAATTTTGTCTTTCTCTTCAGATGACTTGGTAGTCTCGTGTAATAAGAGCTTTGTTAAAGAAAGCTCACCAGACTCACTAACATTATTTCTAACCTCAGCTAGTAGGTCGGTAAGTCTACCTATTTCACCTTTGTACTCTTTGAGTACCTTCTTAGCGGTCTGATACTTGCTACGCAGTTTCCTGTAATCAGTCATCAGGTCACTGAAGGCATCTCCTAATTGCTCAAAGGTGAAGTCATCATAAGTATCAACTACAGGTTCAGTAGGTACCTGATCGGATGCCATAAAGCATACGTTTGCAGCGTCTTCTGATTGTTCGTCTTCTGAGTCGCTGGCTTCACTTTCATGCCATATGCTGGTATTGGCATATCTCCTAGATGTTGATTTCTTCAGGTTCCCTTTTTCATACCTGTTGCTCTTCTTGCTTGATGATGAGTTTGTGGGACAATCCTTCTTCATGTGTCCCTTCTTCTTGCAACCATAGCAGACAACATCTTCTTGATACCAGTTGTTGTTGTTGTTCTCTTTGACTCTCTTCTCATGTCTCATGAATCTTTTGAACTTCCTTGCTAGGAGTGCTTGATCTTCAGCGTCAGATCCACTGCTGTCTGAGTCACCTTCAGCAGCTTTTCTGTGCTGAGCCTTGAGAGCGATCGTCTTCTCCTTTGGTGCAGGCTCTTCAAAATCTTGTAGCTCCAGTTCATGAGTGAGTAGCTTACCCATGAGTACTTCGAGGGACATAGTTGTGAGGTCGTTCCCTTCAATGATTGCAGTAGCCTTCGGAATCCAGTTCTTGGTAAGTGCTCGCAGGAGTTTGCGAATCTTTTCATGGTTACTGTAATCTTTGCCTAAGGAGGACAAAGGATTTACAATATCCAAGAATCTCTCGAACATTTGTGTAACTGTTTCGTTGGGCTTCATCTTGAACGCCTCGTACTCTTGAGTAAGTCTGCTGACTTTAGATTCTTTGACTTGAGTCGTGCCTTCATGTGTGACTTCAAGTAGCTTCCACACTTCATTAGCCGTTGTGCAGATAGACACCCTGTTAAATTCAGTTCTGTCTAAAGCACAAAAGAGAGCATTAATGGCACGTGCGTCAAGACTGGCCCTTTTTTTTTCTTCCTCTGTATATCTGCTGTGGGGTTTTTCAACTAAAACTCCATCAACATTTATACGAGGTGGCTTTTGATAGCCATCAAGAACAATGGACCATAAATCAAAGTCAAGTGATTTCAAGAAGAAACTCATCCGTGTTTTCCAATAGGTATAGTTCGTACCATCAAACAGTGGGGGTCTGTTTGTGGCCTGGCCTTCACTTGTGAATTTCACAGTTGTCATGTGTTGTGCTGTGATCTATATAACAGTTAATTAAAAAGAATAAATAATTGCACTGTTACCTTTGCTTTACCTGTAACACCCGTCCTGATACCAATTGTAGGAACGAAATAGTAAAGCGTAATACTCTAGAGGGGGGGTGAATAGAGTTTGCAGCGGAATAATGCTAATTAAAACAATGTTAGCAGCACAGTCACAGAATGTTAATCACAACTGAAATAAAGTAAAGACAGAGTTAAGAGAGCAAACGCAAAGACAGCGATGTATACTGGTTTCCCTCTGTTGAGGACTAATCCAGTCGGTAGAACTCTTGCTACCAGTTGAATCCACTATTGGAAAAACCGCAAGTTTTCTTACGAAGTCCTTGCAACTTCTACAACGCGAGCTTTGATACGAAGAACTCGTCCAACTTCAAATGTGAAGAGGTATTCTTCAATCAAGCCTTCTGATTACAATCTCTCAGAAACTTCTAGACCGTACCGCACTGGGAAATCGACTAGAGGATTGTAATTGGCTTGGGATCTGAAATTGAAAGCTCTAGAAAACTCTTTGAAAGACTGAAAACTTTAGATAGAGAGAAGATTGAAAGTGAATGAGTGAGTTGAAATGATCGAAATCCTTCTCTATTTATAGGAATTTCAAAGGCAGACTTCTGACAGAATTCGGGCAGAACTCTATGAGCAAATCTCGGTCAAATCCGCAACTGCAGGAGGACCAAGTTCCAAGGATTCAAAATCACAACGGCCACCAACCGAACTCTGGCCGAACTCTGGCCGAACTCGGTCCGAGTTCTGTCAGGGTTTAGTCAGGGTTTAGTTAGGGTTTTAAAAAGCTTTTTGGTGATTTTTGAAAACCTTTTTGAAAACCTTTTTGTAAACCTTTTTGAGAGGACATTTTTAAAAATATTTTGAACTCATTTAAGGGTAGCCTATTTGCCAGTACGACTCGGTGTACAACATATTCCTAGACTCAAATAAAATGAAAATACATTGCATAAGGAATTACAGACTCGAGTAGGCAAACAAATCTTCGGTCTTGAATTCAGTGGATAGCCATTCTTGATCATGTCCAAGAGTCCGAGATGTCCCGACTAGCTTCGTATATCCAGACAGAGTTTGATCAATTATTAAAATCAGGTTGACCATATGACCAATGGGCCAACATAGTCTATGCTTAGACACCAATTTTATGAAGAACAAGACCTAAGGGGATTATCGATTGGTCAATTCAGAATAAAAAGAATCAAGACCGGCACAAGTCCAACGAAGAAGCACTGAATGTTCATTAATACAAAGACAAACAACTGTAGCAGATATTAGGAGTACCAATTGAATTCAAAGTAAAAGGTCAAGTTTAGTAGAGGTCAGTGAATCAGAATTACGTTGTTAGAATGTGTCGAGTCTCATTCTGCAGAAGCCGATCAGCAGGTGAAGCCTTTTGTTTCGAGATTGAAAGTTCAACGTTGTTTGTGTGCTTTGGATCTTGATCGTCCCTTAGATGAATGTCACGATGAGGGAGACGTTCATATGGGGCTGTTGATGATGAAGCAACGGAGGAAGGTAGTGTTTCCTGTGGAGTAGTTATCGACGAAGTAGGGAGGCCATGGGAGGTGGGTCTGGACTGCAACGACTGGAAACAGCTTTGAGGCAGCAGTATGCAGGGTCTTGTTTGGACTGCATGATGGCAAGGATAAATCTGATTGATTCTGGACTGCAGGCGATAGGTCCTCTGGTGGCCTGGGCTGCAGGCCACAGGGTGGATCCTTGTGTTGGATCTGGATTAGACCGGGACAAGAGCCCCTGTAGGTGGGTTGGATTTCGCAGGCAGCATATCCTATGGGAGGCATACCGGATCTCAAAGTCAGCGGCTTCGGCTGGATTGGTTCTGGTTTAATCTGACTTGGATCACACAACAACAATGTCGGGAAAGAGAAGATGGGTTAGTTTTTCGTTAAGTATTTATGTTGGTAGACTAGAGGTAATAGATGATGAAGAAGAAAACTCATTCTAGGTTAGCGATCTCACCAGGAAACTCCTAAACTTAGTTGTCAACTCTTATTCGATGAGTAATAAAATCTGACGTGTTAAAGCTAAGTTGAGATAAATAAATAACAACTCACGAATCAAATATGATCAAATCGTGAATAAACCAAACCAACAATTATGGATCAAAATCAACGAAAACCAAATAAATCATTTGTCTGGTGAACCAAACCAAATGTCCATGAATCTCTCATCAATCCGAAGCCCTCCGTTGCCATGCTCCATGACTGTAAACTTAGATGTCGGTCTCATTCTCCATCCCTTTGGGTTTGTCATTATTCTCTTCAAAGTACCTTTAATCTTGGACAACTATATATAATTTCGGTGGCCCCTCTTGATTGATTTTGTATAACTTCCATTATAACTTAAGCAAATTGATACCTATTTGCAAAGTGGACGCTTAAATTCTCATACACAGTTTTCAAACATAATATTAACAACAAACACTTTTTCGTGACATTATGTTTTTTTTGTTAATTCTTGAATCTCTCTATTTCTATCCCATTAGCTCATCATTCAAGCTTTCTTCCATGTGAATAGTGTTGGATTTTTTTTTTTTATAGTGTTGGATATGTTCAAAGGGTTAGTCCAGAAAATAATTGTCAGTTTTTATGACTATTTCTCAACCACTGTTGTCAACCCTCTATAATGGTGGAAAATTCATGTAGATAGAACCTTGCCACAAAACCTAAGAGACCAGTTGGCAGGTATATAGACCTACAGCTTTGGTCTTGCGGTTTAAGTTCATTTAAACAAGGAGCATCCTCCATTTTCCCCTATAAGATAAAATAATCTAGAGGAGTAGGCAAGATGTTATTACTTACTGCTGGAAATCACATTCATCCGGCAAGATGGTATTACTTACTGTTGGAATTCACATTCATCCTTTTAGACACTACGCAACGAGAGAACTAATGACATTCCCAACTTCTTTCCTGTTAATTATAACTTTATAATTAGTACTTATGTGTGTATACATCATGTTTGTATTGTTATTTTTCACATGATTTATACTTCTCTTAGTCTGAGACTAGTGTGCACCTATGTTACAAGCCTCTTCCAAGTTCCAACTATGAATTATTAGGTCCACCAGTCACAGTTTTTATAATCTTGCTCATACTCATGGACATCTTTTATGTCTTTTCTCCTACCACACCTTTTGAGTACAATATGAGTTCTTTGCATGGGTTGTCCTTTCTGTTTGTGGAGTCCCAAAGGGATCAAGTTTTCTCAGTGGTAACCTTATGCGGTCTTTGCCTGCTTATTCAGTCATATTAAACCAAAATTTTGGACTAACTGAACTCTTTTTTGGATAGGATCTGCCAAATGGACGATCAGATATCGGTAAGATTCAGTTCTCAAATGAATATGTCAAATTATTTATCTTTTCTTAATCGAAAACATATGGGATTAAGGGATGAGAAGAATCTTATCAAGTATCTGCTTTTCACCACCATTCCTTAATTTACTGAGAACTACTTCTCTGTTTGTGCAGGATGCTCATACCTTTCTACAGATAAAAAGAAGACCTTTTCCCAAAATTGTATCGGAGAAGCTGTCCGTATATGGTGTTCACAGGATAGAAGGTACCAGATGGCCTTCATTTACTTGAATAAGTTTCATATTGGAATGATTTGCTTTTAAGTTAGATATCAGAAACGAATTTAATTTACACTTTCATGTTAATTTTTTTAGTATAGTCTATATAAATTAGGTATCCATCTTTGTAAGTCTCACCTATGATTGAATAGCCTTTAACATAAATAATATGGCTGTAGCTGAGTGTCTTCAGATGAAATTTTATTCCGGTCATAAGTGAATATCTTTGCAACTTTAAATACTTAACATGGTTGATGTGATCTGTTATCTTTCCACCATGCGTATGGACATCATGATTTTCTGTAATGTTAGTTCAAGTGAGCAATGTCGCAGGAACTATAGGCGGTGCATCAAGTCATTAACTTAAGCCCTTGATTAATGTTAGAGATTTTTCTAACATGTAGTTCATACTACCAATTATGAAACATAATAATGTACACTTTTCCGTACAAAGTCGATGAGACAGAAAGAAAAATTTGTATTGATGTAGCGAATTACAACTCTTTAACAAGAGCTTGCAAAGAATCTCTACAACTTAATTTTTGTAGGAAAGTGTGCCGGTGGAAGTCTGGTCAGTGCACGACCACTATGTCCTATTGAAGATCTGTCGATCCGTACTCGAGACTCGATCTTTTGCTTCTTTGTTGGGATGACTCATGAATTCCTCTCAGATGCTTATGAATTGTCGAGGACTCTTCAGGAGAAACTGATAGCTTGGTCTCAAACGAGTTGCTAGCAAGGTGATTGTTGTAGTACTCAAAAAGTAGCGGAAAAAACTCTCTTATCTCTCTTTAATAGCCAAAGTCGGGGTCTTCTTCATTCAGTCCATAGGGGCTATTTATAGAGTTTAGGGGCATCACAACCCGTGTAACCGCTTAACGACGAATAAGCCTACAACGACGCTGAAAACTAAGCTAAAAAGCCTTCAAAGCCTGCAATGAGGCTATTCTGCGAGATTGGCTCGCTAGTATGCGGGACTTGACGATCTCCAAAGTCCGCAAAGGAGCTAGCATGGAAGCTTCTGTCGTTCCCTATTACTAACAAAAATCACGACCATAATGGTCCATTATTAGGGTGATAACAACCCACTAAAAATGTGGGTTGCTACATCCTAAATACACGCTTAGTGGAGCTGTGAATAGTTCAAACTATTAACTACCTATAACTCTCTTCCATGCCACATTAGCGTCATGCGACGTTGGCTAGCCGCGCAGTGGAACCATGCAGTAGCATTGCGTCAGTGGTGCTGGCTATGATGCTAGCCCCTTTGAAGCGGGGCTAAGCGTGCTTGTTTCACAAGCTCGCACGGAACTGGCCTTATAGGTTTTGTTAGTTTGTTTTCTCTGTTTTCGAGTGTCAATAAAGCTCCCTTCAAAGTTTTCAAGTATCCGCAGTGAGTTGGTCGGATTTCGAATTACTTTAAATTAAGATACGAAAGATTTTTCGTCCCCTTGTCATACTATATGAGCTCTTTGCTCGTGCTATATGAGCTCCTTGCTCGTGCATTCTGATTTTCTTGCTCGTGCATTCCCATCTCGTTGTTAATTGGACTCGTTGGCTAACTTTAGGAGTGATAGAAACTCGACAGTTGTGCTCTTCAAAGTCGACCATGTAGGTGGGTGACTTTGGTCTTGTTCCTTGTGGCAACATATCACTTGGAACATCATGAGGCATAACTGCAGGGGTGCTGTCGCGTGCAACAACAATGCTCCCTTCTTGCAGGAGTCTACCATTGCCATGTTGATACTCTGAGTTGACCAGGCGATGACCTTGAGGCATAGTCCTAGGCTTAGCACTTGGCGTAGCCATAGGATATGGTTTGACGTAATGCTCTTTAGTCGTCACGATCAACATAGCCTGGTAAAGATCTTTTAAGCTAGAGTGATATCAACTGGACAATTGTGCTCTTCAAAACCAACCATGTAGGTGGGTGACTTTGGTCTAGTTCTCTTGCGACAACCTATCACTTGGAACATCAGGAGGCACAATTGCTGGGGTGCTCTTGTGTGCAACGCTCCCTTCTTGCAGGAGTCTACCATTGCCATGTTGATACTCGAAGCTGACTAGGCGGTGACCTTGAGGCGTAGTCCTAGGCTTAACACTTGGCGTAGCCATAGCCGTTTGACGTAGTGCTCTTTGGCCGTCATGGTCGACATAGCCTAGTGAAGATCTTTTAAGCTATCGTAATGTTTGTTGTGACCTTTGCATGGTATCTCCAGAGTGGGAGATTAAGTACTTACAAGGTTCTAAACGGCGGTAGACGGGTGTGCGGCGGAGAGAGTCCGTCTACCGCCTAGGCCGCCTGGGCGGTCGATATATTTTGAACATTTTCTTACTACTTTACCACTGTTGTTTTGCATAATATGCATATTTTAAGGGTGTTCCATGCATAACTAAATTGTAGAACGAAGATTTATAAAGTTTTAGTTTTGTAAAAGTGAACCATAGGCCCATAATGCAAAATCTTTTTGACCAAAATATTTTGTTAAGTATTGCTCCGTCTAGACGTCCGCCTACGCCGCCTCACCGCTACCTATGCCGCCAACCTCCGCTGGCCGCCTACTCCACCGTCTATCGAAAAACGGTGCGGAGAGTGACCGTCTACAGCCTAGGTGCCGCCTAGGCGGCCTAGACGGATGCCATTTAGAACACTGAGTACTTAGTCCTTGGTTAAAAGAACAAGGGATTTCTCCAATAGCTCGATAGTTGAGCTCAGGGGCAACCCTCTGTCTTGTTCAGCCCTCTTCATAGGCTATTTATAGCGTGGCTAATGGGACTACCTCCCCTAAAATTCGCAGCATTAACTCGTGGTAGAATCATCATAGCTAGCTCATTGGTCAGCGGAGCTATGCATAGGCTGATAGCCTTTAATACCTCCTTCGAATCCTCCCTTTCGAAATTCGTCATTTGGTATTGACTGGGTAATTAATACCCTATTAATAGGCGCTCACAGCCCTATTAATGCAGCTAATCCGCAACCATCAACTGTATCACGGGGGTGAGCCTTCAGCGACGTAAGCTTTCAGCAGGACTGTATGTAATGCGAAGCTAGCTCTCCGCGGAGCTGTTGACTAGCGGCACCGCGAGTCTGAAGATACCGCGAGACTGGACTGGCGTGCCATGAAGTCGAGTGTACAACGAGGCTCCAAGCTAGATGCCTTTTATGTTGTTTCAAATTCCTGGGAATTTGGAACGACTTAACAGCCTTGTGCAGCCAAACAAGTGGGTACTTGCCTTAGCTTGAAGCAAATGTGCTCAAAGGCCTTGGCTCTGAGGCTTAGCTCCTCTAAACTCTGTCATCTCCCTCTTGGACGCTTTCATGTTGCTCGTCTGGACCCCAAATGGAGAAGAAATGAAGAACAGAGTTTTGGCTGCAAGAGAATGAATGAGAATGAATCTATATAGGGACTAGGGTTTTGTCCAGCAGCAACTACCTGCATGCTTCCCAGAATAACCTCTTCCAACAACCCGGTGAACGAGAGCATGGATTGTGAATCATGGATTGCCGACTTAGCAATCCTTAGGCATTCGAAAATTCGATCGAAATTCAGGCAAGAATTCAAATGCCCTGAAATGGGTTTTCTCAGGGAGGCAGAGAGGTTGGCCGAGTCTTGGTTTACTAGTGTGTTTCTAGGCCATGGGTTGGGCTGGTGGAGCCATGGGTGATAACAATGTGGGTTGATTTAGAAGGTTATTAATAGGTTTATTGAGTCTAATTTAACCATGTTTCTAGGTGTTATTCAATCCAATGGGGTTTCCTATATGTAACGTTGCACACATTACCCAAGTCGTAGGATAGTCAACTAGGTCTCAAACATGCAAACCACACTTAATGGAAGTATTGTACATATCACTACAATACAATAGTATAAATATGGATATTGGAAAAGTGAGCTTACAATTGTACAGAATTGAAATATACACATGCATATGTTTCTAAAATAATCTACCTAGTACATGGTCTTGATACATCAATTCTGAAGTCATCTTGCATGTCTTGTAAGTTGTCGTCTAGGTATGCTCGAGTCTCAAGTAATCTCCTCTTGCTTCAATTTTTTTATGGATATACAGAATAATTGTACTGTTACATCGATGTGCTTAGAATAGTTTTTAAGGGATGCTTATTTTTCTTTCATTAATTGCGAGATATTGCAGGTATTATGGAGGAATTATATTAGAATTCAATTGTTATTCCAGAAAACATACTGTAAGGATATTTGTTGTTCATTTCTATTTCAGTACATAATGTAGTCAGGATATTTAATTTCTTTAAAATTTGACAGGCTCTCTTTATGACTTATGCAGATCGTTAGGGAGGATGGAGAGGTCAAGATTCTTGACATCTCAATGGGTGATTGGGATTTTATGTAGTCGACCTTTAGCCTAAGGTAATCATAAAAGTTCTTATATGCGATAATAGTTATCGTCTTTCCTTTATAATTGCTAGTGATGATTCTCTTCCTCAATTTTAGTGGAACATCTTATTGAAACTTTTGGGTGTTCATTAAGAACGACTCTAGTGCTTTTTACTCATTTAAGTCTACTTAGAAATCTAGCAACTGGTGTAAAGGTTTACAATATCCGGTATCGAAATCAATATCAGACCGTTTCTTTAAGTATCAAGATCGACGGTATCAGTAGTATCAGGGTTTCGGAGTATCAGATTTTTTTGGTATCGGAAAGAAAATAATCATTAATAAATTAAAAGAAAATATTTTAGGCATTTAGCTTAATTTTAAATATTTTTTGTGTTGTTTCATTGTAGTTTTGAAATTGAATGAAATAATATTCATCCTTGCTGATTGGTTTACCTGCGATAGATAATCTTTTTTCATTTACTTGCTTGTACAATCTTACTATGTTTTTACATCCTTGTTGATTAGTCTTTTTTTTAATTTTCTTTGCTAAATTCACTAGGAAAGAGACCCTTGTCACGTCCCAATTTCGTTGAATCGATAAGTCGCCACCGAACATAATGTCGTACAAGCCTAATTTGTGCTTGTACAAGACATTGTTTGTGCGCATTTTGAAAACATTATGGATTTATAGAAGTTTGCAACATAATTCAAACAGAAAATTGAATAACAACACGGGACAATGAAATAACTCTTTTCATTTAAATTCATATTTTTATACATAGATTCTCAAACAACTGAGTAAAGGATGCTGTATTGACTTACAACTTGAAACAAGAGATATGTCGTTCCATTCATCATATCCCTTTACTAGAAGTAAAAATATAAACACCTTCAACGGGAGAGACTTTATATGCCCACTTGGAAAGCTTCAAAATAGGAACAAAGCTTCTACGTGGTTAGGCGAGCCTTCAGTTCCTCAGTACGTCTCCTTGGTTCGTAGTACCTGTGGAGATGTGGATCAATACATTGCCGTGTACTGGTGAGCAGCGAGTTAATCCATATCACCAAAAATCAATACATAAAACATGCGAAAGCATACGATACTAATAGTGGTCTTCCTATCTTTCCTTAGTTCAAATTACAGATCATAAGACAGGAAATGTAACAACATAATATACATCATCCAATGGTGACTCGTACCCATAGCAGTGTCTTATTCCCTGCAATAAAATTTACCATGTGCTTCATGTGAAGGTCACCGACACCATAAGCCATCCTAGTACGATAGCACAACTATCCCTGTTCCCTCCAGGCCGAATCGGTTTCGTTGCTGCGACAATAGTTCGAGGAACCAAAATCTTGTGCATAAGTTGTTCATGACCATGCATGCCTAAGAGACTTAATTATTCAGGTATAACATACAAGATAATATAAAAGTTTATATTCTCATTGTGTATTTTACTTTCCTTCAAGCAATAGTTCAATAATTTTATAGTACTAGTTGCAACGTTCATCCATGAATCTATTTCTTTTTAGCAGATTACTTCAACATACATTTTCATATAACAAGCATACAACATTACTACAGTTTTAATTTTTATAAGATAAGCATGTAAGAATATGGTTACTCTCTTTATCTAGTTTCTTTTATTAATGATATCATTGATCAATGGACACAACAAGAGAGTTATTGGTTAAGGGTGAAGATAAGGAAAGAATGATCAAAGTCACTAACCGTTGGTGAATTGTCGAGATAAGGAGATCTCCAACGATTTACTCAAGCTTTGCATACTCGGTCACTTGCATTTGCACCAACAGATGATCAATATTCATCTTCTCTCTTTCTCCCAGAATTCGATATGAATGTTAAATCGATCAGACAAGCAATAAAAACCATGGAAAACATCTACGAAAACACATTCATAAAAACCAATAGCGAAAGCAAAAGCAACAACGAAAACAAAATGTGAAAATGTTTGAGGAATAGACACTTATATAGAGTTTTTCTCCAAGACACGATCTACTGTATTTGGAACTTGATTCCGAAAAAACAAATCCAAAGGATAGTAAGGGCCTTGATTCAATCTGTCCCGACCAATGATACCCAGTGTTCTAAATGGCAGTTGAGGCGGCCGCCTAGGCGGCGCCTACGTGATAGGCGTTCTCTGTCCGCACTGCCTTTACGGTAGGCGGTGGAGTAGGCGGTCAACGGATGTTTGACGGTGTAGGCAGAGGTAAGGTGGTGTAGGCGAACACCGAGTACCTAGCAAGATATTTTGACCGAAAGGTTTTGCAAGTATTATAGGTTCACTTTTACAAAACTAAAACGTCATAAATCTTCGTTCTATAATTAGTTATGCATGGAACACCCTTAAAATATGCATATTATGCAAAAAACAGTGGTAAAATAGTAAAAATTGTCCAAAATGTATAAACCGCCTAGGCGACCTAGGTGGTAGGCGGACTCTTTTTGCCGCATACCTGCCAACCGTCCTTTAGAACTTTGATGATACCGATAGGAATCCACACACATGACCTCCGAATTGGAGTCGGGCACTACAAACCTTAGTATTGATATCGGTATCGTTTGTATCGAATCGGTATTGACCGACAATGCAAACTATGCTGTTGTTAGAGCCACAATTTTCTCCTTGCTTATTAACTCCTATGATGATCTTTGTCATACTCATGTCATTAATGTCATTTGACCATCAGTTTTCATTTCCTATGGTTTTTACTCGTTATCCTAAATAGAAACTACCTCAAGTATCTAAGGTTCTAAACGACGGTAGACGGGTGCACGACGGAGGGGATGGTTCGCCTAGGCCGCTTAATACATCTTGCCTATATGTGTATGACATCATGTCTATGTATGTAAACACTAAATAAAATTCTCAAGAAGCTGAAGTCAGTGTTTTATAGTTTCGAGAATTTCAAGTTTATTCAGACTGACAGTGTCTTTAGTGCAAAATATGGAGTTATATTTCCCAACTGACATTAGTTATAAATTAGAGAAAAGAACGTCCAGAGTCCAAAAATTGTGACGTTCCCTCTTCTTTCAGTTTTTAAATATAAAATCTGCAACTTTTTTTCGAGATAGGCGTCCACCTACGCTGCCTCACCTACGCCTATGCTGTCAAACCGCCGTCGACCGCCTACGGCAAAGCGGTGCGGAGAGCGACCACCTCGTGCCTAGACGACCGTCTCGATTGCCATTTCGAATACTGCAAGTATCCCTTGAAGACATCTTCTTTCCTTCATATCCTTCAGTGTAGTTTCTTTCTATTCCACCACCTAAAAGTATCCTGACATATGTTGTGTGTTTAAGCTTCCTACTAGTACAACTCTGACTCCTTTCATGCTACCATATTTACCATTAAATATGTATTGATGTAGGAGAAGACTATGAACCCTAAACCTAAACACAGTAAACCTAGACAGATTATGATGCCGACGACAACAACAACAAAGCATTTATACCAAATGTTTGGGGTTGACAATTCAATTGTTTGAATCCTCTTTTTTCATTAAGCTCTATTAAGGCCATGTTCACTGTGACGCTAACAAAAACAATATACTTCTTTAAAACTTCAAACAATATTCGTCTAAGCCTACCTCAGTTCTAATGACTCTTTTAACTTACTATATTACTAGCGCCTTCTACGGTTTGTGTTACACATGCACAAACCACCTTAAGACGATTTCTTCAATTGATTGCCTCTTAACTTTCCATGAATACACTCATTTTCTATCTTATCCTTTAATGTATTGTCAGTTATCCATCTTAGCATTCTTGTTTTCGCTACATTAGCTTTCTGGACATGTTTCTTAGTTAACCAACACTATTCCACAAAGCGTGTCTTGATGGAAGTTTTTTAGGGTTATTTACACTGACACCCTCTATGTTTTGTGTTAAATACATGGACCACCCCCGAAGTTTTATAATTTATGTAAAAGATTTTACACTGACCATCCCTACTTTAAAAAAAACATAAAGGGCATGGGGTGTCAGTGAATTTATTTTTAAATTAGGAGAGGCCCGCTTAGTAAACACAAAACATAGGGGGGTGTCAGTGTAAATAACCCAAGTTTTTATTAATGTACCAGTTTTATTAATGTGGGAGTTTTATTGCAAACTATGATTTATCTATAACTTCACTAGAAATACCTTGACCAAATGGACATAAAAAACCATTGAAACGAAGTTGATTAATGTCTTTGAAGAATTGAAAGCTAATGTCTTTGAAGAATCCAAACAGGAGCACAACAGTAATAAATCACAATGCAGATGATAAATAATATAGTACAGGAAAAAATTGAGAGTAGATTATGACTTTTTTTGTCAACAAATTCTTATATTTATTTTTTTCAAAATCAACCTCTCCAAATTTACAATTCATGTCTCTTAAATAGCCATATGGGCTATGTTCCTATATAAGTACAAATTTTAAAAAAGTTAAACTTGGGTTATCTAAATTAAAGTAAGATAAATAAGGCTTAGTTTAAACCTTGTCCAAATAATCTAAATAAAATTCGAACATAACAACAAAAAATAAATTCATTTGGATTTGGGTTATCTATGTAATAGTCCACTTGTTAAGCATTTGATTTCCTTTTGATTGCACTCATCTATTAGTAAGCATGTATACTAGTTTATCATTTGGATAAATACATAGTTTACTTAGTTATGATTTTATACTTAATTAGGAATATCTTACTGTTATTTGTAACTAATATTAATATAAACATGCGCCAGATTTCAGATTTAGACATCAAACTAGGTGTTGGACTATAAATGAAGTGAAATATATTAGTTGGAGTATGACTAGCAAGTCGAATTTAGAGGACCAGATTAGTAACAGAATTGGTAAGAATAGAAATTTTGAGTTGTCAGTATAAAAATAATGGGTATGTCTTTACGGAATTGTGCCACTTGGCATTTGGACCTATGATTACCTGTGACATATAAAGAAAGAAGAATGATGATGCATTTGATAAGTGTAAGATGTACTTGTATAATATATATAAGTGACTCATGGGTTACATGTGTTATGTGAAGAAAGGTGATTGAATGAGCATATGACAAATGTTAAGACATAATTATCTACGAGTGACATGGACTAATGTGTCATCACATGTCACATTTTTCACATGGTATGTGACATTTGTCATCTAAGGAAAGGTAAGTTCGACGTGTCACTTTTTATACAATTCATAGAAGGTTTTTTACATGTTGCTAGTAAGAATGACATCAGAAAAGCCAAGTTCTTAATCAATCCTATATGAGTTTGGTTCTATCCTCTTCGTACAATAATTGATTGTCGTTACTTTAGATAGAACAACAAATACTTCTTCACATGTTTGGAGGTTAAATATTAAGTCATTACTCCAAAATTGTTCTACATATACTTTAGATGTAACAACAAATACCTCTTCATATGTAACGACAAATACTTCTTCACATGTTTGGTTCTATCCTCTTCATACACATTTTGGGTTTTATAGATTGTATCTTTTAGTGAAGAGAAATGGTTATACAAGGTTCATAATATCGGAATAGGTATCAGATTTTTCCTGGGTTTTGGGATTGGCGGTATCGGCACTTTAGCATCAGTGTATCGGATTTATGGTATTAATTGAGTTATTAAAAATTTAGAAAAATATATTTGATACATTTAGTCATAATTTAAAATATTATTTCTCTGTTGTTTCTTAATAGTTTTTAAATTGAATGAAATAATAGTTACCCTTGCTTATTTATTTACCTACGATAAATAAGTTTTCATCATTTACGTGCATTTACAACCTTACTATGCTTTTATACCGTTGATGATCGTTCAATTTTCTTTGCCGAATTGACTGAGAAAAGACCCCCAATGTTGGTATCGGTCAATATCGATAGCGGTCGGTATCGGGTTGGGATATGCCAAACTGTATTGCTATAACTGTATCGATATCGGCCGATAGTCCAAACTGTGGTTAAATACTTGTGTTATTATAGTTATCAAAGGCACAAGGCGCATTGTGGCACAAATGGTGTTCGGGACTAAGGCGCGAGGCAAAAGTTTGAGCCTCATGAAGGCGAGGCACAACTTTATTCAAATTGTGTAAAATTATATATGTTTTGTTCACTGAACTATATGCTGAATTGATTGGAATAGAGAGCCCAAATGTTGGTATCATCAAGTATGGTGAGTAGTGATGGAGGTCAGTATTTCGACATGCCAAAAGCAATATGAAACGTTTTGTTATAGACCAAAACTGCAAACCATGGTTCATACTAGACTCTGCCACTCGTGCTAGAGGAAAGCCTGAATCCACACCCCTCTGGCTCTTATTTTTTCTTGAAGAGCTGGCTCTTGGGGGATCTGCATCAGTACCCTTTGGGGATGACAGCTTCCATATGGAAGTCTAAGACACAACATATTTCGTACTTCAGAATATGCCCACAAGAGGTCAATGATGTTTTGGCGTGGTTTGGAGCTTAGATTCATGTAGAGGTCACTGAAAGTATGCTCAAACTACAACCATGCTGCATGTTTATGCAACTACAACTGCTTATACTTAGGGTCCGTTTGGTTTGCAGGATTGGACAACGTAATGTAATTGGCATTACGTTGTCAATCTAACTCGAGTGATTGGTTGGACAAAAAAAAATAGATGTAATGTAATCGCGATTACAAGTTTGATTACATTACATCAGTTTCTTCTAAACTCAATTATATCATAAAACCTATGTAATCGCAATTACATTACAACTTAAGCGGAAGGTTGGTATGCTATAATTTGGTCTTTTTGTTTGTTTTTGGTCAATTTTTGTTGTTTTTGTTTGTTTTTGGTCGTTTTTTGCCGTTTTTGTTCGGTTTTGGTCGTTTTGGTCTTTTTTGTCATTTTTGTTCGTTTTGTAATTTTTGTTTGTTTTTGGTTGTTTTTGTTTGTTTTTTTTTTATCGTTTTTGTCCTTTTTTTGTCGTTTTTGTCCGTTTTTTGTCGTTTTTGGCCCCCTTTTTAGTTTTTGGTAGGGTTTTTTTTGTCGTTTTTGTTTGTTTTTTTGTCATTTTTGTTTGTTTTTTGTTTGTTTTTTTGTTCGTTTTTTGCCGTTTTTGTTTATTTTTTGTCGTTTTTGCTCGTTTTGGGCCCCTTTTTTTTATTTTTGGTCGTTTTTGCACATTCTTGGCCGTTTTTTGTCGCTTTTGTACTTTTTAAATCTTTTTTGTCGATTTTGTACGTTTTTGTCGGTTTTGCACGTTTTTTTATCGGTTTTGTTTTATTTGCACGTCTTTTGCCCTTTTTGTACGCTTTTTTTTTATCGTTTTTTGGTCAATTTTTTACGTTTTTTTATCGTTTTTGGTCGATTTTGCACATTTTTTGCCATTTCTGCATGTTGTTTATCGATTTTTGTCGTTTTTGTACGTTTTTGACCATTTTTTCACGTTTTATCGTCTTTTATCATTTTTGGTCGATTTTGCACGTTTTTTGTCGCTTTTTTTTAATTTTTTTTTTGCTTTTTTGGGTCTTTTTTTCACTTTTTTTTTGTCATTTATGCTCATTTTTTCTGTCTGTTTCTTGTTTTTGTTCCCTTTTTTGTCGTTTTTGGATTTTTGTGCAGGTTTTTTGATCTTTTTGTCGTTTTTTGCTCGTTTTAATTTCCTCTTGTTTTTGGTCTTTTTCGTATTTTCGTTTTTTTGTCATTTATGTTCCTTTTTATCGTTTATTATTTTTTTGCTCTTTTTTTTATCGTTTTTTTGTCGTTTTTCGTCTTTTTTTCCTTTCATTTTTTGTTTTTTTTTGTCAATTTTTTTTGTTTTTAGTCATTTTTTTTTATCATTATTGGTCACTTTTTATGGTTTTCACATTTTTGATTTTTTTTTTTTGTTTTTCCTTTTTATTGCTTTTTCGTTTTTGGTTTTTTTCCTTCCATTTTGTTCGTTTGTCATTTTTTGTATTTTTTATTTTTTGTCGTTTTTTTTCTTCGTTTTTGGTCTATTTTGGCAGAAAACAAACTATTTTCCCCTTATTTATTTATTATTTATTTTTAATTTGTTTCTTTTTAACTTTTTAAATTTTTTTATTGATCAACTTTTTTAATTTTATGTTGTATTTAAAAAAAAATATTAAATTAGAAACTTAATTACATTACATGGTACACCAAACATATGAATGCAATTGACATTACATGGTTTGATTAGATGTTTCAACCAAACATAGTAATGTAATTGTAATTCCATTACATTACAAACTCAATTACATTACAAACCCAATTCCATTACGATTACGATTACATTACAATGAACCAAATGCAACCTTAGTTTCTTACATGTATGTCTACATTTCAAGAATTTGCCCCACATATCTGGCATACCCTGCTCGTATGGTGTAACTCATAAAATCACCTAGTATACAATTTCAGGGGTTACATGTAGAAAGGATACATGTAGAAAGGAAAAATGTTATATGCTGATAACATGAATAGAGTGGGGTGTTGGGACTTGATTGTGCATATTATGTGTTCATGTGAGAGATGTTGTAAGACACAATTAACAATTAACTGATACAATGATAGGATGCCCTCGTCTTGTTTTCTTCTCAGGAGTTTAGCTACTGAATAAGAATTGCTTGATGTACTTCTCTACATGTGACGTGATGATAGCCATTGATTCTCTGCCAAACAATGTTCAGAGTGCATCTGTGTTTCTCACCGGATTCGGGAATGGCTGGCGTGTGCTATCTATGTTTGAGGTATAGGCTAATAGAACTTCAGTTACACTGCTAAAGTCTTCTGTCTATTTTGCCCGTCTATCCTCTATGTTCCCTCTTTATTAGTAAATACTAATCACGAAAACACTTTTTGCAGACTTGTGAGATCATGGCCCTATTCATTGCATATTGAATCCATATTTGCTATTCAAGGGGAACATACTTTCATGATGAAAAATGGAGATTAGAGGCTGCTGACATGAGCAATTTTCTTGTCTATGGTTGCAATTCTCATGGTAGTCGATGTAGGTGGTGCCAATCCTGTGCTGTTGAAGTTCGTCAGCCATCTTATTATGCTATTTGCCAAGTCTAGAGTCTTCTAGAGAACCAAATGGTTACTGTTTTGAAGAGCTTGTGGAGCTTGTAGTAGATTACAATTAGTTCCTTAAATTAAAGCACCTCAAGAGATCTGTTTATACGCAATGATCGGAGTTTTCTCATTTATATTCAAGAAAACATGTTTTAACCACGTTTCTCAGTTACATATATTTGCAAATGCTCTTAAAGATGTATTGGTACAATTTTCATTAAATATTCTGTGATGATCTAAGATTTGATAACTTGCTCTTGACTTTTCTTGTAGGTTTGTGCTTTTACCGGCAGCCGAAAAAGTGGCGTGAAAGAGAACATATTAACTATTCATTCAAAGGGGTATGTTTTGGTTATGGATAGGGCTAGGATTTTGATTATAGGATTTTTTTAGGGTTAGGTTATAAGATTATAGTTAGGTTTAGGGTTGGGGGTTAGAGTTAGGTTTTTTAGGGTCACATTTAGGGTTAGGGTTAGTGTTTTAGGGTTAGGATTAGGGTTTTAGGGTTGGAATTGGATTTATTGTTGGGGTTACGGGTTTAGGTTTATGATTTGGTTTTAGGGTTAAAATAACTCCCTAGGTCATTGGGTGTTCAATGATAATAATGGTAATCATATTGTTTGTTAGATTCTTGGTTAGGTAATTAAATTAGTTAAAGTTCTCTAGGACATTTGGACTCCTTGAACTTGGACGTGGGACCAGCTCTTAACCTTCAGCTTGGAGCCAGGCAAGTATATCTTGCCAATTTACGTACAGTTTATTTACATGCATTTATTGTTCCTTTATTCTGTTACTTATGTAAATTCTTTTACATATGCCATGTCTTTTATGTCCTTTATTTGTATTGTGTTAGTGCACTTGTATCCTCGTTGTTTATGTGTTTTGTTAGCGTATTCATCTGTGTACCTAGATTCTGCTTACCTGACTTGTCGAGACATACTTGACTTCCTGGTCCCTTAGAGCATCTCCAACCCTATTGTCTTGTAATGTAAGGTGATTTTTATGTGGCATGAGGCACAAGACAATGTCTTTCCTAGGTAGCACAATTATATTCACACAAGACAATAAAGTAGAAAACTCTTCTCCAATGCGAAAGTATTGAGAAGACAATTAAATATAATTTTTCAACTTCCAAGGCAACTTTTTCTCTCATTCATTTCTTTCTAAATATTTTTTATTCATAATGGATGATGTGGAGGTAAAGTTATTGTCAAGTGCATTGTCTAGAACTAGACAATCAATTTCACAATGTCTTTGCCATGTCATGCCATGTCAACTTGATAACTTATTTGACATTTGCGTTGGAGAGAGACTTTTTAAATGAAAACTTGTTATTCCTATGTGGCAATAGCTTTTTTCCAAACTCACAATAGGGTTGGAGATGCTCTTAGGAGAGAGTGATATATTAGTCGTGGCTATTACCACTCGGTCGTTAGCGCCTCACCGAGCTGTGATAGAGACCTGTTTTAGGACTGTTAGTCCTCACCGGACTATGGTCGTTATTACTGATTTACTGATAGTCACGATTAATATTATATTCTCTATGACATGTCACCATCTATAGAGTAATTTTTTTGCGGTATTGTTTCTTTGTACTTGTAGTTATTTCATGTTTCCATACCCATCTTTCCTGTATGTTAGATATACTGTATTGTAGGCTTGTATATTATGTATCTTGCTACGTATCTTCTGAGAACCTAAATTTTTCTCCAGATTTAGCAGACGAGGTGTACCCGCAGGTTTACGGACCGACACAAGACCACGGTACAACAGCTAACAACTCCGCTGATGCTTAGTTATTTGGAGCATGGACTTAGTTTTTTACTTTCTTGTCATTATTTTATTTTCCGTCTACTAGTAGTGGATTTGTCTCCACCGGATGTGCATTTGATTCTTGATGAACTTGAACTATTCGTATTTACATTTATCTTTTACCTATTTGATTTAGCTGATCTTTATTATCGTGAATGAGATTTAGATTGCCCATGTTTAGTGATATATTTTTGGACTTTCTTTAATTGACAACTTGTGTATGAATCATGGGATTGTCGCACTAGGATTATCTAATGATTCATACCAGTTGGCTAAGTCACGTGTTAGTCCCGTGAGTTTCCGTAATCTTCGTACCTTAAATAATTTTTTTTTGAATGTATTTAAAATATATAGATACTTGTTTGCATGTTTTATATATAAATGTATATTGTACTATATTTAAGGTTAATATTCTTAGATAATACAATGTGTGACATGGTTTCGACTAGTTTTGGTTAATATAAATTTAACATTGGTATTAATGGGTGTTGGGTTAGTGTAGGCTACTAAAACATATCCAAATCAAACTATTTTGAACCCAAACTTAAACCACAACTACCTAGGACCTAGGGACCCAAACCAACTTATATTTGTAAAATATTTATATATTAGGTGGACATCAGGCTATATAGCCTTGTAATTTTGGATTTTTGGATAAACTACCACTTTTAGTTGTCAAAACCACTTCGACACTCCTCCCACACACATAAAATTAAGGCCACACCTCCCCCTAACCCTTTCGTAGTAGCCCCATACACTCTTTTCCATCCATTTCATTTAGTTTTCACCCTAAAATAGTCCACACAAAGTAGTGCATTCAGCAGCATTCAACTATAGGTGCAGCGGGATAGGTCATGTTCGAGGAATGGACTTCAAATCTTTCTCTAACCTCTGGTTCTATGTCTTAGCTTTCCAACCATATATAATTCACTAGGGTTTTAGTAGTTTATCTTTCCCTAATCATTGTTGCATGACAATGTGTCAAGAATAGATCTTGTCGGAACAATTGTGCAAAGATCGGGGTGTGCAGCCAAACCACTTAGTAAAAGTCTTTCAAACCTTTTTCATTGCGTACCTATGTGAATTCCCTTATATTTCATATGTAACTTGTGGTATGCTTAGTATTTACTTCCTTCCGTAGAGAACGTTTTTAAGAGGTGCGCAAGCTGGAATTTCGAGAACAAACCGTTATTCGTACTTCATAAATTGGTAAGTACCCCGTTAACCTTCGGTTTATGATTTGGGACATAGGGACTTACTAGGTATATCATTCCCCTAAGTGAAACATAATTATTAATGTCTAAGGATTTGGATTTATAAGTGAATGTTTTCTTGAAACTACCTTTCCAAAATTATGTTTTCCTCAACTTTGAAGTAGTATAACTTTTTATGTATATAATATTTTTAAATTCCAGAAATTTATATGAAATCTTGGTTATGTTGTCTACAAATCTCATGCTGGGGTCATGTCAAAGTACTTTATTTAATTGGTACAAATAAGACTCAAAGTTGGCCTCATGAACACCGAATTCTGAAAATGTAGTTTTCTTCCAACTTTAAGCATGCATAATTTTCTGTGTAGGAATTCTTTTCCAGATCCAATTGTTTGAATAAATCTAGAATATTTTGTCTATCAACTTTGTACTGAAGTCATGTTCAGAACAATTTGTTTCACTAGTGTAAAATGAGATCAAGGTATAGAATTAATTTTACCAACTTTATATGTGCGTCATTTTATCTGTATATCATATTCTTACGTTCCAGCACCATGTATGTACTCTTGGTTAAGTTGTGAATCAGTTCATATTGGTTTCATGACTTAGCTACTTGCTTTGAGTTATGTAAATTGAGGGCAAAGTGAGCTTCATGAACTACATTTTCAGTATTTCATCCTGAAACTGTTTTTGGAGGTCACTTTAAGCTCAGTTTCCCGAAAATCTAACAGTTGAATTTCTGTGTGATTTCTTCTAGCAATCCCTTATATTTATATTAGATTCTAAAGTCTTAGCCATAAATAATATTGTTTGTTTACTCGAACATTGCTTCCGAAAATGAAAAAAATTATAAATTTCTACACTCAAATTATTTTTAAGTCTGAAATTATTTTTTCTTGCAACTTTCTACTTCATTTCTGGAATATCCAACCGTTGAATTAGTTTGGAATTTTCTTCTACTTTTAACAAATGTTATTCTTTTGAATCCTTAAGTTTGAACCGTTCATCATTATTTTTGACTACTTGTTCACTAGCCTAATTAAACTCGTGATAAAGTAAACTTTTGGAAACTTCTATGTTGGGTGGTTTATGAATTAGAATGGTAGGAACGTGTACCCACTACCCATACCAACTTAACATTAGTGTTATATGTGTTAGAATGATTTTATAGGTTAGCTTGTATAATTTGATGATGTGCATTCGTAATATAGGTATTGGACTCCGATACGGACTTTGATTATACTTTTAGCTCAGGACTACATGCAAGAATAATTCTCTGATTGTTTTCAGTATAAGATAGTTTCTATATACATGTTTTAGTAATGTGTACTTGATTTTCGACACGTATATTACACGGGCTGGTACTGCATGGATTCATAGACATGAGATGTGCCTTTCATGCTATTGTTGTACCATGATCATCGTGCTCGTGTTTATTCCGTGCATTGTGATTTACATGTTGTGACAGTCATGATTCAGATCCATTAGTGTTAGTCGGGACGGAAGAAGTATTAGTTGGATATGTGATCATACCCGGTAGACTGTGGCTACTAGCTGATCATACATTTCACATATGGTTGAGCTAGCTCCCTTTTTTATATGCTCCGTGTTAGGTCCAAGCCGATCACATATCGAACTAATATTTCAAATCACTTAGAGATACTAGTCATATACCATGTTTATCTTGATTTTATGATTTTTCTATTTACTGCCATGATTATAGTTGTACTTATTTTATTACTTGTCATCTATGATTTTCAATTTTCTTCTTTCATCGTGTATTACATTTACTACATTCTAGTTTTATAGTCCGTCATTTACTTGGAACTTCTTTTATTGATTATACTTCGTTCTAATCCTGACTAGATAACCACATTTTTAGGAGATATTGTGCTCACGTTCTTGGAATTCATATGGATGCTATAGCTGAGACAAGTCTTACACTTTAGAC
>JANAVB010026219.1:95000-115398 GCA_029216955.1 Iris pallida
ATAACATCGCATAAAAGATCCAGAGGGTACTAATCCGTGTGAACATCGTGTCAGCATCAAGTATACTAGTCTATAACAAGAACATATCCAAAGAAGTATGAAAAGATCAGAGAATGTACTCGCCTTGGCAAATCGAACTGCTGATGATGAGGTGTAACTAAACTGGGGCAATGTAAACCTATTTAAAATACCACATGTCACAACCAAGTCCACAATATCAAAAAAAAAGCTACAATGCAAGACTACATGCTTCTAGGTCCATTTTGGTCAAAGTCAACCCTCGGTCACTCTGGTCAAACCTGGTCAACACTGGTCAAACCTGGTCAAACTTGGGTCAACTAGTCTGTCTACTAATTTCTAGGTCATACACAAAATTCTAGGTCATTTGGAGTTCGTTTGAGTTAAATTGGATCAGGTTTGACCCAAGTTGACTTTTGTCAATTTGGTCAACTTCGGCCAATTCGACTAAACTAAGCTCGAAATGACAAACCAAATCTGTCCTAGGGCTCCTATAGTTATATACACAACTATAATCTATTCCAAGAGGGTTTCCAAGCATAAAACCTATACATATGGTATATACACACACATGTGTATATACAATACAACCAAACTCTATTTCTAACAAAAGATGATGTGTGTGTGCGTGTGTACTGGTGCTTACTGAAATGGGGTAAATCTGAGATTAAAAACAGTAAAACGTACCTATGGTATTACCCAAATTACTATACTATTATAACATATATAAAAGTAAGAAGCTACACACACACACACACACACACACACACAACACACATATATATATATTATATATATAATATATATTATATATATATATATATATATATATATTATATATATATATATATATATACAACTCTAATAGAAAGATTCGCAATGGTTGAAATGGTTTAAGAATCAGAAATCTGGAATTAAATTCCTCGACCCATTCTCAACGCATATGAACATAGCAATGGGTTTCAACGGGGTTATAAATAAAAATATATATTATATATATATATATATATATTATATATATATCTATATATATATATATATATAATATATATATATATCTATATATATAGAAAAGTGCAATACTCATAATTGATGAAAAATTATGAAATAAACCCAAGCGTTGGTTCCCACATATCTGAAAACTCATATAATCCTGAAAACTCAGATTTTAGAAGCTAAGAACTGGAAATCAAAATATCACATTTAACTCAAAAAAAATCGAAATCAAAGAAACTCATCCAATTCACACAACGTCCCAAAATGCAAAATACACCAAACGAACCCGCGAAACTCGGCATACACGTTGGTCTCGACCCACGTGATGCGTTCGTATACTCTCGGGTTCGAAATCGTGTCCGTGTCGTGTCCACAGAATGCGTATCGGAATTTCCCGATACCGCGTGGTACGCGTGCGTTCTCGCTCGTTTGAGCGCCGCACACGCAACGAAACGCCACGTGCTTGTGCACATAGCTGGGAAAGGTCCTGGGGTAGGTCTAGGACACGATGACACGGTGACACGCCGCCCGAAGCGACGCACGTAGCCCCCGCACCGTGCGGCCTGCTGCGCGCGCGCGCCCGCGCGCCCTCGTGCGCCTGGCTCCGGCCTCGCTGCTCCCTCGTCGGCCACGCCGCGACTCGGGTTCATCCTACGGGTCATCTAGGTCTAGGTCGACATGTTCCGGGTCCTGGAACGGGTGTTCGCTGTGTCGTGTGCGCGCACGAAGTCCGTCTCCGTTACAAAAATGACAGGCTGAATGTACAGTGGCTGAGCGGTGCACGCGCGATTTCTCCGCGCTCGCTCAACAAAAAGTTGTGAAATTTTACGAGAATGAGGGAAGAGGTTGCCCCCACGTTCTCACAAATTTTCACAAAAATACGCTCTGTGCATCAAAAAATCACACGCGGACAGCAGGGCACGCACGGCCTCGTGCACGGGATCCGTGCACGTGCGTCCGTTGCCCGAAACGTCGCTGAAACGATGTCAAACCCAAATCCATCTTCACGAAAGTTTATCAAAATCATATTATCTAAACATCCATGAAGTCAAAATCGAAAAACAACAACTTTCTATCCAAAGCGGCATTTCGTCGAATACGTGCCGTAAAGAGCCGACACGTGTCCGATACCTCCATCAAACGGAGTCAAAATCCCACCAAATTTCGTGGCAAGACTAGGGCACTAATAGGATGCAAAATGAAGGAAAACTAGATTTACAATGGTAGATTAGGATTTACCTATTGAGTGTCAAAACTCAATGATCGGGGCTCCTCGGTTATCGTGTCGGCCGATTTCCCTCCAGCAAAACCTCCGTCTCCACTCCAGAAATGCACCAGCAGATCCTCCTCTCCTCGACGAGTGCAACGGAGTTCGTTTGGGAAGAAACGGACTCCGGATGAAGGAATTTTGAGTTTTGGAGAGATGAATCTTTTAGGGTTTCTTTGTGGAGGCTCAAAATTTCACAAATAATGAAAAAGGAGGGGGTACTGCTGTGTTGGGTGGCCAAGGGGTCTCTAGGGGTTAGGGTTTCACTTGGGCCAACTCCTTCTCAATTAGAAATGGGCCCAAGTCAAAAAGCTTAAAGGCCTACATGCAAAAAGGCTAAATAAATAAATAAAAGCCTTAAAAATAATCTAATGCATAAAAATAATTTCTAAAAATGAAAATAACCATTCTAATGCATGGTTAGGCCCCAATATGTCCACTAAGGTTAAACCAGTTGCTAGCACAATCATGAGTCAACATTTCAGAGAATCACATAAAGGCCAAATGGCTAAAATGACTGAAATACCCTTCTATGAAAAAGTGGATGCTACAAATCTACCCCCCTTAAATAATTTCGTCCTCGAAATTAAAGACAAAACTGCATGGTTAAGAAGAACAAAATCATACCTCAAGACTGGAAAAGATAGGGGTAACGTTCGCGCATCTCATCCTCTCTCTCCCAGGTGGACTCTCCTGGAGAGTGATGCTTCCAAGCTACACGAACTAAGGGTATCGACTGGTTCTGCAATACCTTCTCTCGTCGGTCCAGAATCTCCACAGGCTGCTCTGGATAACTGAGAGTAGGTCCCACCTCAATCTCAGAATGGTCCAGTACATGGCTAGGATCTGCCACATACCGTCTCAACTTCGATACGTGAAATACATTGTGGACTCCCGCTAAGGAAGAAGCAAGTCCAGTCTGTATGACACGTCACCGACCCTTCCGCTGATAACAAAAGGTCCGACATAGCGTGGGCTAAGCTTCCCCTCCACCGCACGACATAACTCGAGTCGGTAAAATCCTCAAGAATACCATATCTCCAACCTAACACAAGCATGGTCTCAATTAACAACAAAAACATCACATATCAACAAATCACAAACAACCAGATTCTAATCCTAGTCTAAGCTATACCTCAAACTGTAACGGTCTCCGGTGGCTGTCGGCCCAATACCGCTGTCTGTCCTGCGCCACGCGAAGTCGATCCCTGATGAGGTTTACATTCTCAGCTGCGTCTACAACCATCTCAGGTTCCAGTAAAGCTCGCTCTCCAACATTATCCCAAGATAAGGGAGTACGACATCTACGCCCGTACAATGCCTCGAATGGTGACATACCAATGGCCTGGTAACTGTTGTTGTATACAAACTCTACCAAGTGCAGGTGATCCTCCCATGATCCTTCAAAATCCAGAACACAAGTCCGCAGCATGTCCTCGAGAGTCTGAATAGTCCTCTCCGACTGTCCGTCCGTCTGAGGGTGGTATGCAGTACTGAATTTGAGCTGAGTGTCCAAACTAGTCGCAGACTCTGCCAGAAATGGAAAGTAAAGCGACTATCCCGATCCGAGACAATGCTCCCGGAACTTCATGTATCCTGACAATCTGTCGCATATACAACTCCGCTAGCTTCTCCGTAGACGTCCCCACTTTGAATGGCAAAAAGTGGGCCAATTTGGTCAACCTGTCCACGATGACCCAAATTGCGTTTTCTTCCTGATGAACGCGGCAATCCCGAAACAAAAATCCATCGTAATGTGCTCCCACTTCCACTCCGGAATGGGCAATGGCTGCAACAGTCCTCCTGGCCTCTGTCTCTCTGCCTTAACCTGCTGACAGACTAGGCACCTGGCTACGAAGCGTGCTACCCCGCTTCATCCCATACCACCATACATGCTCTTTCAAATCTCTATACATCCTGTTGGCACCTGGATGTATAGTGTACTGAGAGCGATGGGCCTCCTGCATAACCTACTCCGAAGCTCTCCGCTAGGCACACACAGTCTGGAACCGTGCCTCAATGTGCCATCCTCCGCAATGATGAACTCCACATCTGCCAATCCTGCTCGAACCAGCTCTCGGATATACCGCAGGGTAACATCGTCGAACTGAGCTGACTTAATCCTCTCCATCAAGTCTGACTGAATCTGAAGGCCCCACATCTGCATCTGAACTCCAGGCACGATCACCTCGATCCCCAACTCTCCAAATCTGCTAATAGATGACGATCCATCGTCAAGCACATAGCTACCGGATACCTACTCAAGGCATCGGCAACCACATTGGCCTTTCCTGGATGGTACTGTAATGAAATATCGAAGTCCTTCATCAACTCCAACCATCTGCGCTGCCTCATGTTGAGCTCTTTCTGTGTAAACACATACTTCAAGCTCTTGTGGTCTGTGAAGATCTCCACACGCTCTTCGTATAGATAGTGCTTCCACAGCTTCAGAGCAAAGATAACCGCCGCCAACTCCAAATCATGGGTAGGGTAGTTTTTCATGCGGACGTAACTGTCTGGATGCATAGGCAATCACCTTCCCATGTTGCTGCAAGACACAACCCAAACCCTTCCCTGAGGCGTCACTGTAGATAGTGAACCGCCTGATCCTAATGGCAACGTCAAAATCGGGGCTGTCGTCAGTCGCTTCTTCAGCTCATCAAAAGCAACCTGACACTCCTCTGACCAGACAAACTCTGCGTCTGTCATGCCCCAGAACCGGAATACCGGAGAGCGGGGGCAGACATAGCAGCTACGCAATCCCAAAGTACGTTAATACTCTGAAATCACGTATAAGCTGTCAAGATATGGGAGTTACTCTATAAGCCATCAGTCAATCCTATGGTTTAACAATCCTAGGTATCTCAATCACAGGCAATTATACAAGAGCAAGGAGTACGATCATCATACATACAATAGTAAGGTGTCCCGAACCATATATACATGAATGATCAAAGCCAGTACCACAGAACTGATGACTAGCTAGAGTATTAGTCGTACATGATAAGGACTAGCTATAGTCTAGAATGCACATATCATGTTTATGCCCGTAGGCTACAATATCAAAAAAATACCAAAACACGAGCTAAACACGTGCTCGGGGCTAATCGTTACAAGAGGAGAATTTACATATCAGTGGGAGGATGAAGAAGAAACCCACTGAGGCACTCTGGTGCTCTGGCTGGTCACCGTCGAGTAGATGGTGCGGTAGATCCTTCGGGCTCTTCTATTAGAACCTGGCCATACAAAACCAGGGGTCAGACCCCAAATAGCAAGTACCACAAGGAGGCCGAACTATGAACTTAAAACCAGCAATCATTAGCAAACAACAAGCAAATAAGTAAAGGAGGATCAAGATTTATGCAGTACCAATGCACTTATCCCGAACATAGGGAGACAGTAAGTAAATCATCATTAGACATAAAGTAAACTGGAGAACATGTTAATAAATAGAACTGGGCAGGTGATATGATGAGATAACCATGGGACTATTCAGATAACCAGGTTACAATCCGTAAACCAAACAAGACCGGGGTTGTAACCCTTCGTCTGAACAGAACTTGGTTTCTTCCACCATTTATCGGCAGGATAAAATAAGAAATCAGGACATGTAACGATCATGTACAGGACAGGGCGAATATGAACAATCAGGTCATGTGACAATCTTGTGCAGGATCAAGTCAAGACTAGACTGAGTTAGACTCCATTCAATCAATCACGGCCAAGCAATAAGTACGACTTGATACTTTAACTAACTAGGGTTATCACAGGCCTAGTTACTAGCAAGATGCAATGAGATTCTTCCAAGTCCAATTACCGTTTGTTACTACCTGAGTGACCCCAGCAAAGAAAAGGAAAAGATAGCATGATATAGCAGACACACTGTAGTAAGATACATGTGTCCTAAGGTACCACACTCGACGGCGGGCTGGAAGTGCGCTCATCTCGACGGATAGCAACAAATCCTATGTATATATTTAAGGCCGGGGTCAAAGGGGCAACAGGTAACTGGAAAGTCTCTCCATGAACTACTTGATCAATCTAGTCATTAACCTAGCCAGATTCAAGATGAATCCCTGACCGTAGAAAATCAGGAATTCATGTCCTAGACATGATGCAAGACTTGACGGTAGCTTATACAAGCACATTCAATACAACACCCACGGTGTCAGGATACTAATTAATTTTTGTCAGGAGTGTGCCACGACGGGCCACTATCATTATCATTATTACTTATCAAGAGTACGCCAGGACGGACCACTATCAAGAATTATCATATCAAGTTATCATGTCAAGAGTACACCACGGCGGGTCACTATCAAGAATCAGGTCAAGCATATCATGTCAAGTTATCATGTCAAGAGTGCACCACCACGGGTCACTGTCGTGTCAAGTTTATGAAAGAAGGAAGAAACTTGCACAATTAAATATAATATATTTAATATATTTTTTTTTGAAGCCAAGGAGAAACTCTACAACTTTTATGTTGGGAGTGGGAAGAAATTCTGACCACAATTCAGGCAAATAAAATATTAAACAATCAAAGTGGGACCCATGCGGTCCAAAAATGGGAGACAAACATGCGGTCAAAGAGAGTGGGAGACCACCCATGCGGCCAGAAAACAATAAATAGGTCATAAAATCAAATAAAACAAAAGATAGTGGGACCCTTATTAAATGCAAACTCCCACTTCAAGCAAGTCACTAAAAGAAGCTATGTGGGACCCCCCACAATCAATGCAATAAGAAAAGTTCACGTGACCATTTGAATATTGGTTCACGTGGCTAAGCAATGATGACATATAATAAAATTTATCCTGCAAGTACAGCTCAACAAAAGCCATGCGGTCCAATATTAAATTCAAAGTCCAAAAGTACAATGGCCATGCGGCCAGCAAGTGGGAAGAGGCCATGCGGCCACACACATTTGCTTACACAAAAATACAAACAATTAAATAAATAATTAAATAATGGCCATGCGGTTGGGCTAGGTATAATGTACGAGGCATTAAATACTTTTCCTTATGACTCATGCGGCTGAGTCTCTCCAAGAAAAGGCATTAAACATAAAAATATTAATCATTAAGGACTTAAATGCAAAATTTCAAGCCTTTAAGAAGCTTTATGCGGCTAGCTACTCCAAAAAGGCAAGTAAACAATGTATTAAGATATATATTAAACATTGAGGTCTTAAATGCAAAATATATTAAACTTTCTTAAGCCTATGCGGCTATGCTTCCAAGCACATAGTGCATATAAGGACAAAATACATATAAGGACAAAATGCATATAAGTATAAAGGTGGGGACTTAATCACATTAAGTATAAAAGTAGGGACTTAATTGCACTAAGTAGGAAATCTACAGTAGCCTATGCGGCTCATTGTTTATTTCCAGGAAAGCTTGCTGATGCAAGCACTCGAAATGCAAAATGCATTAAATACATGGAATTGCATGGCAATGCATTAAATGCATGGTAATGCATGGAATTGCTCCATGCGGCCAGCTTCAAGTACCATATGCGGCTCTCTGGGTGCTGATGCATTCTATTCTCAATGTATTAGAATAATGATGCCTATGCGGCTGGCATATTAGCTTAAACAATAATAATAATAAATAATAAAAGTCTTACAATTAATTCTCATGCGGTCAAGACAAATGGCCATGCGGCTCAGACAAGTATTAAATAAATGCCTACAAAAGAAACTAAGTGCATGCAATGAAACTGCATGGCCATGCGGCCAGGAAATACAAATTTTTGCTTCCCACAGAGAGCATGTCCATGGAAAATACTATGGCCTTCATGCTCCACCAAACAACAATGGGAACCCCAAATCCAGACTTCCATGGGTCAAAGTTGGCTAAAATGAAATTCTCTACAACATGGAACCATCAGTTGACAAAAATATGCACGTTTAACAGATCAAAACTTGAAAACTGAAAATGATATAACTTAGATCTACAAGAATCCACCCGGTAAAATCGAGAACTCCAAGTTCTAAAGATGCTTAGAATCATGCAAGGAAGAAGATGGAACAAACAAAAATAAATTTGTTCAAGGTTCGGCAAGGTGTACTTGCCTCTCTCCAATGGCTAGGGTTTGGTGGAAAAAAATAAATGAGGGTGAATGAGGAGGGAGAGAGAAAAAGTGGCTTATATAACAAGTTCAAGTGATCTCCACCATTTATTTCTCTCCACTCAATCTAAGCCATACACCTCCTCTAATAAGAAACCAAACTAAACCAAACCAAGTCAAAGTGGAACCGAACCAAATAAAACCAAATCCAAGTTAAACCAAGTCATAAAAATCCCACATAGGAAAAATTTTAAAATATTACGTAAATCGATGAATACGAAATACGGCTCAAATAAACACGTATCCGTATAAATACTGATACAGTGAGACGGGTCTCACAACTCTCCACTCCTTAGAAAAATTCCGTCCTCGGAATTTCCTGAGGCTAATCGAGCAAGATAACAAAACAAAAGCTCCAGGAAACTCAACAATCTCAATAAATCAAGCATGGCAAGTAAGTAAGTAAAACAATCAGTAATGTAAAATACGTAAGCGGTAAATAAATGCACAAGAATAAATACAATCATGATCAAGAAGGGCTGGAGGCATATGGATCAATATGGCTCCTGAGTCAGTTGTGTAGAAACCAACGTCCTTGCTGGCCTAAGCTGATTCCCAAAAATAGATAAAGTCAAGCCTCAAGGTAAGTCGGTACCAATGACTTAGTTCAAGACACGACTCTACCCAGGACATATCATCGTAGTTGAAACAGATGCTTGAACTTTTTCATCTGTCTCAAGATACGAAGACAAAAGCGACTGGCTGATCGGGATGGACTGACATCTCTGTCTGCATGCTGAGACTGATCCTCCATAACTGGCCTGGCTAAAGAATGCTGAGATGCCCTCGGCAAACACGAACAAGATAATCAGAGGGATCAAGAACAGTGCCCTTGAAAGTTGAAGGACACAAGATCAAATCATGGAAACAGGAATGACCAACGATCAAAACAGATATCAAGTCAAGTATCAGAGATAGAGAATAATCCGAAGGAGATCAATAAGGATAATCGTGATTGAGATATCTAAACATGGTAATCCCTACAAATCTGAAAATCGAGACCTGCGTGGGCCACCACTAAAACCATGTCACGCCCCAGAACCGGAATACCGGAGAGCGGGGGCAGACATAGCCAGCTACGCAATCCCAAAGTACGTTAATACTCTGAAATCACGTATAAGCTGTCAAGACATGGGGGTTACTCTACAAGCCATCAGTCAATCCTATGGTTTAACAATCCTAGGTATCTCAATCACAGGCAATTATACAAGAGCAAGGAGTACGATCATCATACATACAATAGTAAGGCATCCCGAACCATATATACATGAATGATCATGAAGCCAGTACCACAGAACTGATGACTAGCTAGAGTATTAGTCGTACATGATAAGGACTAGCTATAGTCTAGAATGCACATATCATGTTTATGCCCGTAGGCTACAATATCAAGAAAAATACCAAAACAGAGCTAAACACGTGCTCGGGCTAATCGTTACAAGAGGAGAATTTACATATCAGTAGGAGGATGAAGAAGAAACCCAGTGAGGCACTCTGGTGCTCCGGCTGGTCACCATCGAGTAGATGGTGCGGTAGATCCTTCGGGCTCTTCTATTAGAACCTGGCCATGCAAAACCAGTGGGGTCAGACCCCAAATAGCAAGTACCACAAAGGAGGCCGAACTATGAACTTAAAACCAGCAATTATTAGCAAATAATAAGCAAATAAGTAAAGGAGGATCGAGATTTGTGCAGTACCAATGCACTTATCCCGAACATAGGGAGACAGTAAGTAAATCATCATTTGACATAAAGTAAACTGGAGAACATGTTAAATAAATAGAACTGGGCAGGTGATATACGATGAGATAACCATGGGACTATTCAGATAACCAGGTTACAACCCGTAAACCAAACAAGGACCGGGGTTGTAACCCTTCGTTTGAACAGAACTTGGTTTCTTCCACCATTTATCGGCAGGATAAAATAAGAAATCAGGACATGTAACGATCATGTACAGGACAGGGCGATATGAACAATCAGGTCATGTGACAATCTTGTGCAGGATCAAGTCAAGACTAGACTGAGTTAGACTCCATTCAATCAATCACGGCCAAGCAATAAGTACGGCTTGATACTTTAACTAACTAGGGTTATCACAGGCCTAGTTACTAGCAAGATGCAATGAGATTCTTCCAAGTCCAATTACCCGTTTGTTACTACCTGAGTGACCCCAGCAAAGAAAGGAAAAGATAGCATGATATAGCAGACACACTGTAGTAAGATACATGTGTCCTAAGGTACCACACTCGACGGCGGCTGGAAGTGCGCTCATCTCGACGGATAGCAACAAATCCCATGTATATATATAAGGCCGGGGTCAAAGGGGCAACAGGTAACTGGGAAAGTCTCTCCATGAACTACTTGATCATCTAGTCATTAACCTAGCCAGATTCAAGATGAATCCCTGACCGTGGGAAATCAGGAATTCATGTCCTAGACATGATGCAAGACTTGACGGTAGCTTATACAAGCACATTCAATACAACACCCACGGTGTCAGGATACTAATTAATTCTTGTCAGGAGTGTGCCACGACGGGCCACTATCATTATCATTATTACTTATCAAGAGTGCGCCACGACGGGCCACTATCAAGAATTATCATATCAAGTTATCATGTCAAGAGTGCACCACGGGGGTCACTATCAAGAATCAGGTCAAGCATATCATGTCAAGTTATCATGTCAAGAGTGCACCACCACGGGTCACTGTCGTGTCAAGTCATTATCAAAGAAGGAAGAAACTTGCACAATTAATAATATATATTTATAATATATATTTTTTGAAGCCAAGGAGAAACTCTACAACTTTCATGTTGGGAGTGGGAAGAAATTCTGACCACAATTCAGGCAAATAAAATATTTAAACAATCAAAGTGGGACCCATGCGGTCCAAAAGTGGAAGAACAAACATGCGGTCAAAGAGAGTGGGAGACCACCCATGCGGCCAGGAAACAATAAATAGGTCATGAAATCAAAAAAACAAAAGATAGTGGGACCCCTATTAAATGCAAACTCCCACTTCAGCAAGCAAGTCACTAAAAGAAGCTATGTGGGACCCCCCACAATCAATGCAATAAGAAAAGTTCACGTGACCATTTGAATATTGGTTCACGTGGCTAAGCAATGATGACATATAATAAAATTTATCCTGCAAGTACAGACAGCTCAACAAAAGCCATGCGGTCCAGTATTAAATTCAAAGTCCAAAAGTACAATGGCCATGCGGCCAGCAAGTGGGAAGAGGCCATACGGCCAACACACATTTGCTTACACAAAAATACAAACAATTAAATAAATAATTAAATAATGGCCATGCGGTTGGGCTAGGTATAATGTACGAGGCATTAAATGCTTTTCTTATGACTCATACGGCTGAGTCTCTCCAAGAATAGGCATTAAACATAAAAATATTAATCATTAAGGACTTAAATGCAAAATATCAAGCCTTTAAGAAGCTTTATGCGGCTAGCTACTCCAAAAAGGCAAGTAAACAATGCATTAAGCATAATATATTAAACATTGAGGTCTTAAATGCAAAATATATTAAACTTTCTTAAGCCTATGCGGCTATGCTTCCAAGCACATAGTGCATATAAGGACAAAATACATATAAGGACAAAATGCATATAAGTATAAAGGTGGGGACTTAATCACATTAAGTATAAAAGTAGGGACTTAATTGCACTAAGTAGGAAATCTACAGTAGCCTATGCGGCTCATTGTTTGTTTCCAGGAAAGCTTGCTGATGCAAGCACTCGAAATGCAAAATGCATGGAATTGCATGGCAATGCATGAAATGCATGGTAATGCATGGAATTGCTCCATACGGCCAGCTTCAAATACCATATGCGGCTCTCTGGGTGCTGATGCATTCTATTCTCAATGTATTAGAATAATGATGCCTATGCGGCTGGCATATTAGATTAAACAATAATAATAAATAATAAAAGTCTTACAATTAATTCTCATGCGGTCAAGACAAATGGCCATGCGGCTCAGACAAGTATTAAATAATGCCTGCAAAGAAACTAAGTGCATGCAATGAAACTGCATGGCCATGCGGCCAGGAAATACAAATTTTTGCTTCCCACAGAGAGCATGTCCATGGAAAATATTATGGCCTTCATGCTCCACCAAACAACAATGGGAACCCCAAATCCAGACTTCTATGGGTCAAAGTTGGGTAAAATAAAATTCTCTACAACATGGAACCATCAGTTGACAAAAATATGCACGTTTAACAGATCAAAACTTGAAAACCGAAAATGATATAAACTTAGATCTACAAGAATCCACCCGGTAAAATCGAAAACTCCAAGTTCTAAAGATGCTTAGAATCATGCAAGGAAGAAGATGGAACAAACAAAAATAAATTTATTCAAAGTTCGGCAAGGTGTACTTGCCTCTCTCCAATGGCTAGGGTTTGGTGGAAAAGAATAAATGAGGGTGAATGAGGAGGGAGAGAGAAAAAGTGGCTTATATAACAAGCTCAAGTGATCTCCACCATTTATTTCTCTCCACTCAATCTAAGCCATACACCTCCTCTAATAAGAAACCAAACTAAACCAAACCAAGTCAAAGTGGAACCGAACCAAATAAAACCAAATCCAAGTTAAACCAAGTCATGAAAATCCCACATAGGAAAAATTTTAAAATATCACGTAAATCGATGAATATGAAATACGGCTCAAATAAACACGTATCCGTATAAAATACTGATACAGTGAGACGGGTCTCACAGCGTCCTTCCGGGTCAGCCTAGTCAATGGCTCTGCAATCCGGGAGAAATCCTAAACAAATCTCCTGTAGTATCCTGTCAATCCCAGAAAGCTTCTGATCTCTGCGACTGAACTCGGTGCTGTCCATGCCTCAACTGCTCTGATCTTCTTCGGGTCGACTGAGATCCCATCTCCGGTCACCACATGACCTAGAAAATCAACTCGATCCAAGAAGAACTCACACTTCGAGAGCTTGCCGTAAAGCTGCTCCTTCCTGAGAGTCTCCAACACCACTCTCAAATGCTCCTCATGCTCCCCTGGGGTCTTCGAATACACCAAAATGTCATCGATGAACACTACCGCTAATTTATCTAAGTACTGGTGGAACACCTTGTTCATCAAGTTCATGAACACCGCCGGGGCGTTAGTTAACCCAAACGGCATCACCATGAACTCAAACTGGCCGTACCGAGTGCTGAAAGCTGTCTTGAAAATATCCTCCTTCTTCACTTTCACCTGATGATACCCTGACCTCAGATCAATCTTAGAAAATACCTTCGCTCCGTTCAGCTGATCGAACAGGTCATCGATCCTCGGCAGCGGGTACTTGTTCTTGATCGTGAGGCTGTTGAGTGCCCTGTAGTCGATACACATCCGTACCGACCGTTCTTCGGTACAAGAGTACTGGCGCACCCCATGGCGAAGAACTCGATCGGATGAAGCCCTTGTCCTGTAACTCATTCACCTGCTTCTTCAACTCTGCAAGCTCACTGTTGTTCAGTCTATAGACATGCTGAGATATCGACTCTGCACCGGGTACCAAGTCTATAGAGAACTCCACATCTCTGTCCGGAGGCAACCCTGGCAACTCCTCCGAAAACACATCCATAAACTCAGCTATCAGTGGATGTGGCACGTCCTGCTCATCTGCTGAAACTCCGTAGAAAACTCTGCTGCTCTACGCTGACTCCCGTCTGGTAAACTCGAACTCTGGCTCTCCTGGCTTGCTAAAAAGAACTCTACCCCCGCGGCAATCTATACTAGCATGGTGCCTGCTCAACCAATCCATACCGAGTACAATATCGTAGTTCGGTAGTGGCATCACGAGCAGACTCACATCCAGTTCTCGGCCTCCCAAAACTACTCTCCGATCCTTGCAAACACTGACGAGGATAATACCACCCCCAGTCGTGATCTTGCAAGTCCTAGGCAAAGGTTCAGAAGAAAGCTGGTGTCTAATGGGAAAAGATACAGACACGAAGCTATGGGAAGCACCCGAATCAAATAATACGAATGCGGGAAAAGTGTCGATAAGAAAAACCTGCTATCAGATCACCTGCTGCCTCGGTATCCTCCGCTGCCATGGCGAAAGCTCGCCCCTGCTGGCCTTTAGTCTGCTGCTGGTGCTGAAAAAAATTCTGCTGCTGAGTCGGCAAGGGTTCCCTCTGCTGCTCTACTGGAGCCTTGGTTCCTGCTCCCTGTCCCTTATGCCCGAAAGCCTCAGGACACTCCCTCAACTGATGCTCTGATGAACCACAGAGTAGGCACTTGCCTAGCCTCTTCCTGCACTCACTCCACCTGTGCCCTGGCTTCTTACAGTAGTCACGTGGTAGCCTGCTGTTGTCTCGGTGCCTGCTGACCCTCTCTGCTGTGCTTGCTGGAATGGCCTCTGCTGCTGGAAAGACCTCTGCTGATACTGCTGCTGAAAATGGGGCTTCTTGGCCGGTCCTCCACTGCCACCGGCTGCATGGGAATCACGACCTCTCTTCTGCTTCAGCTCCAGATCATCTTCTGCTGCCATGGCTCCCATCAAAATCTTCTCAAATATAGCATTCCTGTTGCTCTTGGTTAAGGATTTGACTTCCTTAACCAAATCCTTCCTGAATCTCCTAGCCTTCGCTGTCTCGCTAAGGCCCTCCATAAATCTGTCCAGGCGGCAGAAATCCCCGGCGTGTCCTCTACAGTATGGTTCCCCTGAACCAGGTTCTCAAACTGCGTCTCCAACGCGCCAAGTATAGTAGGGGAAGAACATCTCCTTGAAAAGCTTCTTAAAAGTCTCCCAAGTTTGCCCCGTAGTACCAACCCTGGGGTCGGTCTGGTACCAAGTGCGGGTAAGGTCCTGCATCTGCCCGCTGCTTCCATCTGGAGTCTAGCCGGTATCTCTGCGAGACGAAAAATCTTCTCTATGTGCTCGAAGGATACCCTCCGTACCCTTGAAGTCCCGCAGCCTCATCTTCTGGAAATCCTGAATACCTGGAGTCCTCGACTGGTATGGCTGAATCTGCCCTTCTTGGGGTTGGGCAGTCACCTTCTCCACTGCCACCATCGTTAACTGGTGGGCATTATCAATGCCCTGCCTCATGTCCTCTGCCTGGCGTCGCTGCATCTCCATCATCTGCTGAATGAAAGCGAAATACTGTGCCACATCAACTGTCCCCTGGGGCGGTGGTGGTAGCATCCCCTGAACTCCTAGGGTAGTCCTCGGAGCTGGTGGAGAAGCACCCCCAAAGTAGCAGATGGGCCAACCTGAGCTGGAACAAGAGGCACTATGGTCCCTGGGGCCTGCTGAGTCAGACGAGAAGTAGCAGACCTCTCAGTGGTATCCCTAATACCAGAGCGCTGCGATCGTGTCTCCACCATCCTGAAGACAGATCAAACAAGGAATCAATTTCTGAAAAGAAGCAAAATTATTAAAGGAGGACAGTTGTTTTCAAAAGGAGACAATTAACAGTAGGAATTGATAAGAATTTCCTAATGTGATTGAGTACCTTAACTTATATCCTATATCCTATTGCAGGCTGTAATGATACTCTAGTTCGAGTACCACTACAAATCACACTAGTTGTGATTGTGACCTACATGGGCCACCACTAAAAACGTGTCACGACCCGCACCAGTGAAAGGGCACGAGAAGTGAATACGCCCAGCCTACGTCGCAGTGTCGGCAGTAGAACGCTGTCCTGAGTCTAATATCTAATACAGTCTAGAATAAGCTCTGAGTGGAGAGTAAAATAATAAGTAACTCAATCACAATACTAAGATAGAATAGAATAGAAATCACAAGAGAGTCTCAACATAAATAGAAGTCTAAGTGTAAACCACCAAAATAAATCTCAAGTACAACTCATAAAGTCTCAAGTGGAAAGACAATAAAAACTAAGTCTCAGCTGACTATAGGCAAGTCCTCAGCGACTGCTGGATCCTCCTGAGGGTCCACGTCGCCAGTGTCATCTAAGCCATTGCCATAATAAGTAGGGCAGTACTCCTCATCAATACCTGTAAAATTTTCAACATGCCCAGTCAGGACGGAACGAGCACATATCTCTCACAACAGTTCATAGCAGGAATGGACATATAAAGCAAGCTATAGAAAACTATACATGAATCACTATAAAGGAAATCAACAAGAGAGAGATATAAACTGAGATATAATATGATAAATAGAGAATATAACCTTCTACATGATTCAGAGCATGAATTGGTTATGTAAACGGTCTGGGTTGCACATGGATACAACTATAGAGTGCATATGGATACCTACTGGGGATAATGATCACATAACCAACTACACTCTCCTGCCCCCAATCAATACACAAGGATCAATACATGTTATGTTATTGCACATTGATAACAACTACTGTATACATGGAGCTCATATGGTCATGAGTGTACATGAATAATGAGTGCACATGAATAAATATGAATACATAGAGTACATGATGGCCATGACAAAGTACATGAACATGACATACTCGATGTATCCGAGGGGATAACATCGCATGAAAAGATCCAGAGGGTACTAATCCGTGTGAACATCGTGTCAGCATCAAGTATACTAGTCTATAACAAGAGAACATATCCAAGAAGTATGAAAAGATCAGAAAATGTACTCGCCTGGCAAATCGAACTGCTGATGATAAGGTGAACTAAACTGGGGCAATGTAAACCTATTTAAAATACACACATGTCACAACCAAGTCCACAATATCAAAAGAAATTGCTACAATGCAAGACTACATGCTTCTAGGTCCATTTTGGTCAAAGTCCCTCGATCAACTCTGGTCAAACCTGGGTCAACTAGTCCGTCTATACTCTAGGTCATACACAAAATTCTAGGTCATTTGGAGTTCGTTTGAGTTGAATTGGATCAAGTTTGACCCAAAGTTGACTTTTGTCAATTTGGTCAACTTGTCGGCCAATTCGACTAAACTAAGCTCAAAATGACAAACCAAATCTGTCCTAGGGCTCCTATAGTTATTTACACAACTATAATCTATTCCAAGAGGGTTTTCAAGCATAAACCTATATACATATAGGTATATAACACACATGTGTATATACAATACAACCAAACCCTATTTCTAACAAAAGAGATGTGTGTGTGCGTGTGTACTGGTGCTTACTGAAATGGGGTAAATCTGAGATTAAAAACAGTAAAACATACCCATGGTATTACCCAAATTACTATACTATTATATACATATATAAAGTAAGAAGCTACACATAATATATATATATAGATATATACAACTCTTAAATAGAAAGATTCGCAATGGTTGAAATGGTTTAAAGAATCAGAAATCTGGAATTAAATCCCTCGACCCATTCTCAACGCATATGAACATAGCAATGGGTTTCAACGGGGTTATATATATATATATCTAATGTATACATGCTATATATATATATAGAAAAGTGCAAATACTCATATTGATGAAAAATTATGAAATAAACCCAAGCGTTGGTTCCCACATATCCGAAACTCATATAAGTCCTGAAAACTCAGATTTAGAAGCTAAGAAGCTGGAAATCAAAATATCACATTTAACTCAAAAAAAATCGAAATCAAAGAAACTCATCCAATTCACACAACGTCCTAAAATGCAAAATACACCAAACGAACCCGCAAAACTCGGCATACACGTTGGTCTCGACCCACGTGATGCGTTCGTATACTCTCGAGTTCGAAATCATGTCCATGTCGTGTCCACGAATGCGTATCGGAATTTCCCGATACCGCGTGGTACGCGTGCGTTCTCGCTCGTTTGAGCGCCGCACACGCAACGAAATGCCACGTGCTTGTGCACATAGCTGGGGGGGTCCTGGGGTAGGTCTAGGACATGATGCATGGTGACATGCTGCGAAGTGACGCACAGCACCCGCACCCGAGCGGCTTGCTGGAGCGCGGCGCCCTCGTGCGCCTCGTGCGAGTGGTTCGGCCTCGCTGCTCCTCGTCGGGCCACGCACGATCGGGGTTCATCCTACAGTGTCTAGGTATCGGTTGACATGTTCTGGGTCCTGGAACGGGTCTTCGCGTCGTCGTGTGCGCGCACGAAGTCCGTCTCCGCGACAAAAACGACAGGCTGAATGCATAGTGGCGGAGCGGTGCACGCACGATTTCTCCGCGCTCGCTCAACGAAAAGTCGTGAAATTTTATGAGCATGAGGGCAGAGGTTGCCCCCATGTGCTCACAAATTTTCACGCAAAAATACGCTCTGTGCATCGAAAAATCATACGTGGACAGCAGGGCACGCACGGCCTCGTGCATGGGATCCGTGCACGTGCGTCCGTTGCCCGAAATGTCGCTGAAACGATGTCAAACTCAAATCCGTCTTCACGAATGTTTATCAAAATCATATTATCTAAACATCTATGAAGTCAGAATCGAAAAAAAAACAACTTTCTATCCTAAGCGGCATTTCGTCGAACACGTGCCGTAAAGAACCGACACGTGTCCGATACCTCCATCAAACGGAGTCAAAATCCCACCAAATTTCGTGGGCAAGACTAGGGCACCTATATGGATGCAAAAATGAAGGAAAAACTAGATTTGCAATGGTAGATTAGAATTTATCTATTGAGTGTCAAAACTCAATGATCGGGGCTCCTCGGTTGTCGTGTCGGCTGATTTCCCTCCAGCAAAAACCTCCATCTCTACTCCAGAAATGCACTAGCAGATCCTCCTCTCCTCGACGAGTGCAACGGAGTTCGTTTGGGAAGAAACAGACTCCGGATGAAGGAATTTTGATTTTTGGAGAGATAGATCTTTTAGGGTTTCTTTGTGGAGGCTCAAAATTTCACAAATGATGAAAAGAGGAGGGGGTACTGCTGTGTTGGGCGGCCAAGGGGTCTCTAGGGGTTAGGGTTTCACTTGGGCCAACTCCTTTTCAATTAGAAATGGGCCAAAGTCAAAAAGCTTAAAGGCCTACATGCAAAAAGGCTAAATAAATAAATAAAAGCCTTAAAAATAATCTAATGCATAAAAATAATTTCTAAAAATAAAAATAACCATTCTAATGCATGGTTAGGCCCCTATACATGTCCACTACGGTTAAACCAGTTGCTAGCACAATCATGAGTCAACATATTCAGAGAATCACATAAAGGCCAAATGGCTAAAATGATTGAAATACCCTTCTACAAAAAAGTGGATGCTACACAAACTCCTTCTAAACTATCTTAGTTGAACATATCTTTCTGGTTATCTATAATTGTTCTGACTTTCATGGTATAAAGGATTCCTTGGTTTTGTTACCTTGGAAAGGTAACGTGCAATATCATATTTATTTTTCTTCTTCTATTATCGCTTCTACCTTGAATTTTGTAAAGAATTCAATAGTTACTTGTTTAAATTTGGATGAATTTAAATTTCGAGGATTAATTTTTTAAGGAGGATAGATTTGTAACCTTCGTACCTCAAATAATTTTTTTGTATTTATTTAAAATATATAGTTACTTGTTTGCATGTTATATATATATATATATATATATATATATATATATATATAATATATATTAGGTTAAACTACCACTTTATATAGTAATTGTACATATTAGGTGTACAATAGGCTATACACATCCTTTGTATTTTTGGATTTTTGGATAAACTACCACTTTTAGTTGTCAAAACCACCTTTCCACTCCTCCCACACACCTAAAATTATGGCCCACCTCGCCCTAACCCTTGGTAGCAGCCTCCTACACTCTGTTCCATCCATTTCATTCATTTTTACCCTCAAACAGTTCACACAAAATAGTACATTCATCAGCATTCAGCCATAGGTGCAGTAGGATAGGTCCTATTCCGAGGCCTTTTTACTACCAAAACTAAAGTTATGTGTCACTACCACTTTTCTAGATTAGGGGTATTTTAGTAATTATGTATTAATTTGAATTTTGATTTTTATTATTATTGATTGGTGTGGTAATTGTTGATTAGTGCTTTTGGTATTAGCAGATGGTTTAACCTTAGTTAACCTT
>JANAVB010026220.1:0-22798 GCA_029216955.1 Iris pallida
CCAACTGCCACGGTATATCCCAAACCCGAGCCATATCCTGGATCATTCAGAATTGGTTATTGGTACCAACCTTTCGTATGAGGAGAGGCCCGTGTCTATATTGGACCGAAGATAGAAGACACTCAAGAACAAGACTATCAAGTTAGTCCGAGTTACTTGGGGTCATCACTCTTTGGGTGAGTTAACGTGGGAGCGTGAGGATGATATCCGATCGCGATATCCCGACCTGTTTGACTCGGGAGATATAATATCTTTCTTATGCCTTACATTTCGAATCCTTGCTTGCATATTTGATTGCTTGATTGATTGCTCAGCTGTAGATTGCATCTGATAGTGTAACTTGTCCCGACACCTCTAGCCTCTTTAATTAAATTTCGAGGACAAAATTCTTTTAAGGTGGGTAGAGTTGTCACACTCGAAATCCGTGTTACGTATTTTCGTATACGTGTACATATTTCGGGTCCGTATTTTTATTAGTCATGGTTAGCTAGTCATGATTTTATTTTTAGCATGTTACATTGGCATGGTTATTTTGGCATTTCATTGGTTATGGCTTAACTTGGTTCAGTTTAGCTTGGTTTGTTTTGCTTTTGGGTTCATCATGAACCAAAAGAAAATCCCTACCTACTACCACCATCATCATTTAAAATCCAACCCCCTTTCTCTCTCATCTTTACTCTTCATTTATTTCTTCATCTTCTTTCTCTTAACTTCTCCACCTACCAAGAGAAGCTTAGGCAAGTGCAACTTGCTTCATGGAGAAACTCCATTATTGTTGTTCTATTGTCTTCCTCGCGAGATCCTAAGATACTTTAGAACTTGGCATTTTTCATTTTGATGGATATTTTCTTGTAGATCTAAGTTTATATCATTTTCGGTTTTCTTTGGTTTTGATCTATTAAACTATATTATTTTTATATTTTGATTGTTCCATGTTGTATAGAATTCGATTTTACCCAAAATAGACCTTTGAAATATTAGATTTTGACTTGTTTTGAGGAAGTTATGGCCAAAAGCATTTTTGGCCATTTCTATGTTCATCTGTGCTGATTCTGGCAGGGACGATGAATAGTGCCGCATAGTGCCCAACCGCATAAAAGAGTGCTGTATAGTGCCGCATAGTGTCCAGCCGCATAAGATAGTGCTGCATAGTACCGCATAGTGTCCAGCCGCATAAGAGAGTTCTGCATAGTGTCGTATAGTGCCTAGCCGCATAAGAGAGTGCTGTATAGTGCCGTATAGTGTCCAGCCGCATAAGAGAGTGTTGCATAGTACCGCATAGTGTACAGCCGCATAAGAGAGTGCTGTATAGTACCGCATAGTGTCCAGCCGCATATGAGCATAGTACCCAGCCACATAAGAGAGTGCTGCATAGTTCCGTATAGTACCCAGCCGCATATGGAAGTGCTGCATAGTGCCGTATAGTGTCCGAGCCGTATATGGGGGTGCCGTATAGTGCTGAATAGTGCCGCATAGTGCTTATTTTGGCTGTTTTTGGCTATTTTATGCCCTATTTGGCCAATTTGTGGCCAGAATCTCTTCCAACTCCCAACATGAAAGTGGTAGATCTTTTCCTTGGCTTCAAGAGCATGTTATTAGCTATTTTGTACAAGTTTTCTCATTTATTATAATGTAAGGATAGAACATGATAGTGGCCCGTCGTGGCGCACTCTTGACAAGTAAACATGACATGTAATCTGGAACGTCGTTGCGACGACTATCTCGATATGTTAGTAATCCTCCTCTTGATACCCTGGACGATTGTACTTGTACAAATAAACCAGTCTTGTCTTGCATCATGTCTAGGACAGGGACCCCTGAATACCACGGTCAGGGGTACCTACTGAATTCAACTAAGGCTAATAACTAGAATAATCCAGTAGTAATGAAGAGATTTCCTAGCTACAGGCAATCCCGTTATCTGGGCGCTCAAGTGGACTTGTAGCCTACCGACGAGTAGGGCATATTTCCAGCACACAGTCACATGTTGTATTCTTCATAAATGGACATTCGACCTGGATAACCGGATGGTCTGCAGGGCTTGTGGCTGTTGGAATAATCTCATTACATCTTGCTAGTAACTAGGCCTGTGATAATCCTAGTTAGTTAAAAGTATCAAGCCGTACTCTTGATTGGCCATGATTGATTGGATGGAGTTTATTCCAGCTTAGTCTTATCCTGATTCTGCGCAAGATTGTGATATGACATGATTATTGATGCTTGCCTTAACAATAACGATCGGGGGTCCAGTTCTGTTCAGGCGAAGGGTTACAACCCCGGTCCTTGTTTGATTTAAGGGTTATAACCTGGCTCCCGGAGCAGTTCTGTGTCCTCTCTTCGTTTATTGTCTTATTTCAACCCCATGCCATGTTCGTCATGTTTTACCTTACCTTAATACCATGATTATTTATACTGGCCTTAGCAATAAAGATCAGGGGTCCAGTTCTGTTCAGGCGAAGGATTACAATCCCGGTCCTTGTTTGGTTTAACGGTTGTAACTAGCTCCCGGAGCAGTTTTGTGTCCTCTCTTCGTTTATTATCTTACTGTACCAATAGTATTTGAGACGGATTTCTATTCAGGTGAAGGGCTGCAACCCCGGTCCTTGTTTGGTTTAAGGGTTGTGACCTGGCTACTTGAATGGTTTCTTCGTACTCATTTTAATGTTGTTATCTCTATTATTATCAGTTCTTTATTTACTGTTTATCTTTAATATTCTATTATCATATGCTGGTTTTAGTTCCTAAGTGAAACCTCCTTTGTGGTACTTGCTCTTTCTGGGTCTGACCCAGCTGGTTTTGTATGGCCAGATATCGGAGCAGCTCCAGAGGATCTACCTACCTTCCAGCCAGATGGTGACCACCAGGCATAACCCTGGCAACGAGTGGGTTTCTTTTTGTTCTTCCACTTTATTGTAAAATTATTCTTTTGAGACGTTTAGCCGACGAGCACTTGTTAGCTCAATTGTACCTTTATTTACTGTCTGCTTACGGGCTGTAACATGATTGACAGATCCTAGGGTTGATCATGTATGACTGAACTCTTGCTAGTCTTGACATTTTGTACGACTAGCTTCTTGATCATCCAATATGTAATGTATGGGACGCCTTGCTATTATATATTTGGTGCTCTGACATCTTGTAACTATTATTGCTTGCTTGAGATTGAGACAATAGGCTTGTTCATGATCATAGAAGACTGTTGGCTTGTAGTTAAACCCTTATGTATCTAGACACCCGTAACCGTATAACAAAGTGGGTTACACTTCATTATACATAGTTGGCTATGTACGCCCCCGCTCTCCAGTATTCTGGTTCAGGGGCGTGACAAAGCTAGGCCACATAGTCGCACAGAGTGTCCTCATTTGCAGTGAAAAGTAAATGAACACAAGTTGAAACAAAGTTATTACACTTTATTGATGTTCAAGAAGTATTACAAGCGGCACTAGGCCGAAATTACAATTCGCTCAAGCTCTCTCTCTCGAAACATAAAAGACGGGCCAAGTGGCTTATAACATGGAATGATACATGGCGATGTTCCAATACATTATGTCCTGTATATGGTGCTTCAGTTCCTCTATAATGGTCCAAAGCTTCAGAGTTAGCCCCGCGCCTTAGCACGTTCGAAGGAAGTCTCCGCACCTGACGAAGTTCTCCCGCAGTCTGCAAACAATCTATGTGGTTTGTTTGCAAAAACAAAAGTTGATCTTTATTTCAACAAACTTTGTAAAAAAGATTACAAGAATTCTGGAAAAGTATAACTATAGGAATCCGATCTGAATGACGATCGCTTTATCCCTTGGACGATGTGAACTTTGAAGACGGTAGCCTCTGAAGATTGCAGCAGCACTTTGGCAAGAACTTCTGATCTCTGGTGATGATTCTGATCTCTGTATGTGTGTGTGATCCCCCTCTAGGAAGGACTTGAAACTCTATTTATAGATTTCTAGAAATAACTACTTTTTAGTCATTCTGGACTGCGCAAGATGGATTGCGCATGCATTGGACCACGCAGACATCAGACTGCGCTGGCAGTTATTTGATCGTGGGCTAACTGTAGTGGACACATGGCATTATTTGATTGAAATGTACATGGTCGTGTACAGACGGTTACCACGTAATGAGTCATTGATGGCATGAAGGCCATGTGTACTTTGTCAGTTGTATTGATGGAGTGTGCCACCTGAATTGCGCTGGCTTCAGATTGCGCTAGGATAGACCGCGCTGGGATGGACTGCGCTGCAGAAAATCTGGCAGATTGCGCTGCATGTACAGCTGTCCTCGAGCGCTGTATTGTACGATAAACGAACAGTTTCCTCGTTCTCCGTGCTGTCAGCTGTCAGAAGATCTGATTCTCTGTCAGGTAATGATGACGAGGCCACGTCAGCTTGCGCACTTGGATGAGTGCGCAGTTTAGCCTGCGCGATCGAATTGTTGCGCAACATGTCTTCTGCGCAATTCACTTGAAGGATGCATAATTTGATTTTCATGACTTCTTTGATGGGTGCAACTTAATTTTTAGGACCTACAAGACCCCCTTCAAAGTTTGAAAATAGTCAAAACTTCGAAATACTTTGAATTTTGATTTTAAAATCAAGTTGCGCAAGTAATGACTTGTCTGCGCAATTGGAGGAGTTAGCTCCCATTTTTTCGACACAATCTGAGGAGTCTGTTTACTTTTAAAAACTATAAATAGTTCTCATTTCTCTCTCTATTATTCTTTACTTGCTTCTAATCATCTAATAGAGAAAAATTGAGCCCATTCCAACTCTTCTTCTTCTTCGTCGATCCTAATGGCTCCAAAGCACTCCGCCGTCGAGAAAGGCAAGGCCCCCGCCGAGTCTTCGGCTCGGGCTGTGCCGCGCCCTTCTCGACATAAAGTTGCTCATCCTGCACTGCAAGGTAGTAAACCCGATCGAAAGACCCTTTTTAGGGTTCTTTAACACTGTTGATCTTTCGAACCTGTCTCTTTTTAGAGATTTGGTCATACTGCGTCGCCCTGTTTAGGTTTTCGGTTGCACAACCCAATAGTCTTCATTTTTATGAAGACTATTTTCTTGCGCAATCGGTTAGAACGCGCTGGCAAAAGTCAGCGCAGTCTGCTGATTTGCGCAATACTGTCCAGCACAAACTGATACTTTGCACAAGTTATTCAGCGCAATCTGATGGCTTGCGCAAGTGGATGAGTTGGCGCAACTGGACAGTTTCCGCATAGAAGCTATTTTTGTGCAATCTGATGCTTGCGCAATCTGATGCTTGCACAATCTGATGCTTGCACAATTTGTTGACAGAATTTTTGATTTTACTTGTACTGAATTCTGTTTTTTCTGTTTGATGCAGTTAACATCAGAGAGGACCCAGAGTATGAAATATTTGCAGGGTCCCTTGCTGAACCGGAATTTAAAGAAGATTTGTCCTATGTGCTTTTTCCCCAATATGCTCTGCCATCCTCCCGCCAAGCCATCTTGGTAGCTCAGGACAATGAGACTTTTTTAAGTCTGATGAATGGGCAGCCCCTGCAGTCTGCTGACGCCATTACCCATAAGAAACCCTTGTTCTTATTTGGCGAAGCTATTGACAAGAGTTCTCAGCCGAGACCCCGTGTTGAGCAGAGACTCTTCCAAAGAAAGGAGAAAATAATTCTGTTACCGGATATTGCCAGATGCCTCCCTCTGGCCCGTTATGCCCATACAAGCCATCCCAGGAGGATGGACTGGGATATTACTCCCCTCCAGCAGGCAAGGACAAGAAAGATTTGTGTCAAGAAAGGCCCAAACAACAGAGATATGTTCTATAGCTCCTCTGAGCGTCATAGCACTTTGCTGCAGAGGGTTGAAGCCTGGCTGCATCCCTCCAGAGAACTCTTCCTTGTTGCTGCCAGTGAGGACACTAATCTTTGCTAATGAATACGCAAAGGTTGAGGGCAGATATCCGGATCAGGATATCCGGCCGACAGGTCTGGTGAACCCAGACAACAGAAGGTGGAACTGCATAGCAAACTGGATATTCGCTCAGTTCAAAGACAAGCTTAAAGAGATCGAGCTATATCATGCGGTATACGCTACCGTGTATGGATTCCTCCCAAACACTCACCTATTTCTGGCCTTGGCAGAGAGGTATAATTTTAGGACAGGGACATTCATGACAACTTGCAGGGAGATTAGATTAGCCCTCCATGAGATGAAGTACATCTCGTGCTTACCAACGGAAGACTTCCCTTATGCGGAGTATGTTCCAACAAACGATGAGTTAGACAGATTACGTCGAGAAAATGCAGAGATGGTGGCCGTTTTCGATGAACTACTGTGCCACTACAACATATGCTCTCTGTACTATAAGAGTGGTTCTTCCAGCACCTGTTATTCATCAAAGTGGTTGCCTTATCTTTTCCTTAATCATATCATTGAGAAAAAGACTAAGGATCATGACACATGCAACCCGACTTTCTTCCAACCCCTCAGCCACAGTGAAGTTATAAGACTGATGAAAGAAAACAAGAAAATGGATATCAAAGTTAATGACGAACTTCAATATCCTCCACTCAAGACCGGAGATTTTGTTGAGAGCTTTATAAGAATGGGCTACAGGCCTATGTCAAGAGCAGCCCAGCTAGCGGGTTTCTTGACATACTGGCTCCGTCGATTCGTCGTACCCGGAGCGAGCGCCGTGGACCGCTTCCACCGCGGAGTACTCTTTGCTGCCGTCCGGTTAGTCTTTGGCTACCGGTTGGATTTGCTGTCGACGATGACCTGTAGAGTGAACGCAGGTCTTCGTCTTTATGTTGACTCCATGATTAAATAGAAGGATGAGAAGGGGAACTTCCCTCGACTGGAGTTGCCTTACACCTATTTATTCGGATGGTTGCTTCTGCACCATCCGTCATTGATGAACCCGACATGGGAGCAGTCTGTGGTAGCTTTCTACGGAGATTCTCTCGGAGCAAGTGGATATACATTAGTTTGAAGGATTGCAGACGTGCATTGAACCTTGGGAAGGGATGGAATTTTTACTGCGTTGCCCCTCCAGCCGGTTATGAACATATGTCGACAAATTTAGTTGACCTTGGGAGGCAACCGTTGGGTCGGGTAGCATTTGACTGGCTAAGAACGATCAGGCCGTCCCACTTGGTATATAGATTTGAAGAGGAGTGTTTCTTGGAACCATATCTGCCAAGCCGCTTCGCTCGTCAATTTTGTTAAGACCAGTTCCATGTAGGCAACGCTATAACTTGCCTACAAGGAAAGGGGTATCTGATTGATGGTGCCAGAGCATGGGCCTATTACAACGTTCGAGACACAAGGACAGTGTTCTCGATGCCAACCAAGAATGATCATGGCCCTCGAATGTTATATACATATTCACTTTTTTATACAGCTGCAAATACTTTTGCCGAGAACTTCAATCTTGTGGATAGCTTCGTGACGGCGACGCGTTTGAAGAAAGGAGCAATTGCTATGCTAGCTCTAGGAAATGATGAACAACATGAACCAGTGGATGATCCCTTGGAAGCCTCAAGGGAAGCTAACTTCCCTGAGGAAGTTAATGAACCACTGAGAATTTCTTTGAAAGTTGTTAAGTCTCCGGTCAGGGAGAGAAAGAGAAGGATTAATGAGCCTTCCTCTCCGGTTGCCAAAAAGAAACTCATCTTGGATCAATCAGAGAAAGTTACCACTAGATCACAGTCTCGGCAACTGGCCGAGTCGACCCAAGAAGAAGCAACCAAACCGACCTCTCTTCCAAAGCAGGTCGACGTAGTAGATGTGGAGAGTCCCGAAAGACCTCTCCATAGAAAGAAGTTGGACGCCAGAAGGAGAAAGAGGGTGATCACTCCTCCAAGACAAATTTTGTCTTCGGTGGTTGCTAGCGCTGCTGCTGGAATTACTATATCATCTCCTACTCCTGTCTCTGAGTCTAGGCATGAAACTCCTAGTCCAGAACAGAGGGACGTGACTGATCAGAGAGAGGAGGCTGCAGAGCCTAGGGAGGAGGAGGAACATGAAGCTCTGCGGTCTCCTTCACCAGCGGTAGAAACTACTAAACTTCCTGTTACACCAGGAACAATCTGCGAAGAGGAGGATCGTTTAATGATTGAAGCATTAAATGATTGCGACTTTGGTCTACAAGATGATGTTGATCATACCGCTGCTACTGCCAGCGAGGAAGCACCTGACGATAGCATGAGCACTAAAGATACATCAATAGAGGCTATTGATGATACTTTAAATCAAGAGAAGGACATTGATGTCCATAAATTTCCTGAAGCTGTTGAAGACACACTAGCTCCTGAAAAGGATGTTGAGGTGAATGTGTCTCCTGAAAAGAATATAGGTAAGGAAGTAGCGCCGGAGGAAGCTACTACCGCTAATCTTAAAGGTATTAAATAAAATTATCATTATTCATAGATTGATGGCCGACATCTCTATTTTTGATCCATGTAGAAATCAAATTATCTCCGGTTCCTCCTTGCATTGATATAGTACCGATAACAGTAATAGCAAGTGGTAGCCGACATCTGTCGGGCGGTTCTGAGGCCAGAAGTAGCCAGGCAGTAATGTATGAGGCTACCTCTGTTAGACTGAAATCTGTACCAACAGACGAGAGGCTTGTTGCTGGGGCAAATCATGGTAAGATTGCCTTTGATCTTTTAATCCTTTTTAATTAATTATTAATGACAACAGCAATCAATGATAGGTTCATTTGTCCTTGCAGAAGAACAACCGGGAGGAGCAACCAGTTCTACTTTAGCTCCCTTGTTTAAAGAACCCTCTATTCAAGTGCAAGAACGTCCATCTACACAGGCACATGCTGCTTCATCATCAACGGGAGTAGCTGCTACCCTTGGTGCTTTGGCAACTAACCAATTTATCATCAGTTCTTTCAGTAACCTTTTCTTTAATGCATTGGGACCCCTAGTAGATAGGGTACTAGAGAAAGAAGTTGTTGATTTCACTACTGTTAGAAGCCTAACCTCTCATTTGATAAATGTCATCCGAGGTCAAGGAGATGGAGCTCAAGCTGTTTTTCTTGAGCACATACTGGATGAACTAGAAGCATCGGTTAAGATCTACAAAGATCTTAATCGAGGGAAGTAGAATCCTTAGTACAAGCTGAATTTGAAAGGATGTCTCAAGAAGTTGCCATTGAGAAGGCTAATTTCCAGACTTTCATAGACACTTATACTGCCAAGGCTTCAGAATATGATTCTCAAATGGAGATAGCCACCTCTGCTGCTGGAGAGAAGGAGGAGAAAGTTACTGAGTTGAAAGCGAAATCTGTTCGTCTTCAAGAGGAGATTGCCCGTCTCCAGGAAGAGTTGAAACTGGTTCAACATACTCTAGAAGATGAAGTCACACAGCATCAAGCTGCCACTCAGCAACTGGACATTCTGACTCAGGAACGAAATGAATATATCATGACTCATCAGGCTGAAATCTCCTGCCGCTTAGAGACCTTACCGACTTTTAATAAAAAGTCTGGAATGGAGGAAGCTAGGAGGCGAGTGATAGAATCCCGTGAGGAGCGACTAAAATCTTTAAAGTAGCAGATGGTTAACTTAATGACACCACCGACTGAATAAAAAGATTTTCTGTATCTTCCATCTTTTTGTGATATGTATCTTTGTAATGTCTTTCATCTTTGATCAATAAAAAGACATTTTTTGTGGCTCTATTATTTATTGCATATCTTATTCAGATATAAATAATAGCGATAAAAAATATATTCAGAGGTGCAAGACATGATATATTTCTTGATTCTGGAAAATAATCATATTCAATTATATCTGCTCAGAGGTAATATGGACGTGGCAAAAATAATTTATCGAATATCATTATTTCAATAGACAACTTAATCAAAAAATGACAAGTTGTTGATAAGAACGAACTGGATGATTCGTCAAAATAAATGAATGAAATGAATCGTCGGGATGAACGGATGTACCGTCAAATGAATTAAATGAACGGATGAACCATCAAATGAATGTGATGAACGGATGAACCGCCACATAAATGATTATGATGAACGGGCGAACCGTCAGATGATGAACGGGTAAACCATCGGATAATGTGGAATGAACGGGTAAACCGTTGGATCATGGAATGAACGGGCGAACCGTCAAATGAATGATTATAATGAACGGATGAACCGTCAGATGAACGTGATGAACGGCGAACCGTTGGATGAGTGTGATGAACGAGTGAACCATTAAATGGATGTGTCGCTTCGTTGTTCCACGAATCTCTGTCTATAAATAGAACATAAAATCAGATGGAATGATCACTTTACTTTTTAACATAAAGATGTCGTCTGGAGATGCATCCAAGAAGGCTGAGATCGCCCCGAAGGTGAAAGCGGGTACTGAGGAACATCCAGTCGAACCGGCTCAACCAAAGCAGATAGCAGCGGGCGAAGGTTCGTCTGCCCCCAAACCGCCAAAAGACATCTTGGACTTCCTTCTTGAACCAAGGAAGACTAAAGAAGAAGAAGCCATGAGGATGGCTGCTTGGAAGTTCCTGGTGGGTTCCAGCAAGAATGTTCTCTGCTCTTGCTGATCATGTCTTTGATAAGGACGGTAGTAGCCCTCGTCCTGTCTTCAAGAAGGATGATAGTGATTCCCATCTTTAATATTATGTAACAACGTTTATGATGAAATAAAAATCAAACTTTATTTATGAACTGTCTGATCATATTTACATAAAATCCCCTTACATTCATATATAGTATTTCTTGAGGAATTTGCCATTGATAGGCATCATAGCAACTCGACCGTCTAGCTTTGAGAGTTGATAGGATCCATTTGAAAAGACTTTGCTCACAATGTAAGGTCCTTCCCACTTTGCGTCAAACTTGCCCTTGCTCATGTGAGTCATAGTCATAGGACGTCTGACTGTTAGAACAAGCTCTCCTTTCTGAAAGGCCCTGACCTTAACTTTGCGGTTAAAAGTCTTTGAGATACGGGCTTGGTATAACTCAATATGTTGTTGAGCCAATAGCCGCTTCTCATCGAGTGCTTCCAATTCTTGAAGTCGGAGAAGATCGTTATTCTCTGTAGTAAGCTCGTTGGCGATAGTAATCCTCAAAGATAGAATTTGGAGTTCTAGAGGTAGAACTGCTTCACAGCCGTACACTAAAGAGAAGGGTGTACAGCCTGTAGGGTTGCGGACTGTAGTACGGTAGGCCCAAAGACATTCCCCAAGCTTTTTACTCTAGTTTTGTTTGTTAGTGGATACAAACTTCTTGAGGAGCTTGATGATAGTCTTGTTGAAAGCTTCAGCCAAGCCATTAGCAGCAGGATTATAGGCTGTCGAAGCGACATTGTCAATCCGATGATAGTCACAGAACCTTGTGAACTTTTGGCTGATGAATTGAGGTCCGTTGTCATGGATGATTCGTCGAGGTTCACCAAATCTATAGATGACATGGTATTTGACGAAGTTGATGACACTGCTGGTCTTGACTTCAGCAAATGGTATAGCTTCGGCCCATTTGGAAAAATAGTCGGTTATTGCCAGTATGAACCGATGTCCTCTAGAAGAAGAAGGATTGATGGGACCTATAATGTCCACGCCCCATGCTTCAAAAGGCCAGAAAGCAGCAGTCGGATGAAGGAATTCTGATGGTTGATGTATGAAATCTGCGTGGATTTGACAAGCTCGATATTTCCTCGCATATTCGATGGCATCAGATACCAAAGAGGGCCAGTAGTAACCCATGCGTCGGATGCGATCCTGTAGTTTAGGACCGGGTTGATGTGTTCCGCAGACACCGTCATGAGCTTTACGTAATACTTGTTTTGCTTCATCACCAGCAAGACAGCGCAAGAGTAGGTCGTCATAAGTCCGCCGATAGAGAGTTTTGGTGGTCTGATTGTAGTAGAATCGCAGAGACCGCCGACGAATACTCGTAGCCTCCTTGGGATCTTCAGGGAGTATGTCATGGACCACAAAGTCGATGAAAGGAGCTCTCCAATCTTCACTGATGACATTGACTTTAGTAAGATTACTGAACTCAATATTACGATTGTTTTCAACACAGAACAATTCCCGATTAGAGATAAGCACCACCTGCTGTCTTTTGATAGGGTTGGCTAAAACTGCCGCAAGATTAGCCAAAGCGTCTGCTTCAGTATTGCAAGCTCGTCATACATATTCAATAAAGAAAGCTTTAAATGATGTAGCCATGTTGATTGCCACTTCAAAGTAAGGCACTAGATCTTGATGGCGAACTTCATAAGTCCCTCTAACCTGGTTAACAACCAGCTTGGAGTCACCATAGACTTCAAGATACTCGACATCCAGTTGTTTAGCTAGCTGAAGGTCGATGAGTAGAGCATTACACTCTACCACGTTGTTGGAGCAAGGCTCATCTAAGGAATATGCTCTTTGAATAGCTGACCCATCTGGAGAAATAAGGACAACTCCGACTCCTGCGACAATGGCACCATTAGGTCCAATCCTGGATGCACCATCAAAGAATAGACGCCAAGTAGGAAATTTTTTGGAGACTGTGTTAGATTCCAAAATATCGTCTGGAATTTCATCAGAGTTTGGACGTTTCTGGAACAGGATGAGCTGCTAAGAAATCCGCCAGCGCTTGACCTTTGACAGACTTTTGAGGAACATATACCATGTCATATTGGGATAGCAGAATGGCCCATGTAGCCAGCCGAGAATTGAGTGTGCTAGGCTTTTTTATCAGTACCCGAAGAGGATTAACTCGGGATATGACATGAATAGTTTGGCCAATGATGTAATGTCGAGTCTTTTGAACAACAAACATAAGAGCTAGGCATTCTTTTCGACCGGACTATAACGGTGTTCAGCACCAATCATAGTACGACTGAGATAGTAGATGGCTTGTTCGTGGCCTTCTTTGTTCTTTTGGGCAACTAAAGCACCCAATGAATGGTCCATAGCACGGACATACATTAAGAATGGTATGCCAGAGATTGGTGGCACCAAGACTGGTGGATTCATGAGATATCGCTTTATGTCATCAAATGCTCGTTGACATTCTTCAGTCCAAACGAAAGATACACCCTTCTTCATTAGCTGAGTAAATGGTCTGCAGCGTCCAGACAGATTCGAAATAAATCTCCTGATGTACGCAAGTCGACCTTGGAATCCTCGTAGCTCTTTTAGGTTGCGTGGAGGACGTATCTCTTGAATGGCTTTGATCTTCTCGGAATCCACGTGTATACCCTTAGAGGTAATGACGAAGCCAAGAAATTTGCCACTAGAGACACCCAAGAATGACTTGGTGGGATTCATTTTGAGTTGATGTTGGCGCATGAGGTTGAAGATACTTCTCAAGTCTTAAATGTGATCTTCCTTTAGACGACTTTTAACAGCAATATCGTCGACGTAGCATTCGACAGTCTTGCGTAGATGATCTCGAAAGATGGTACTCATGGCTCATTGGTATGTTGCACCAGCGTTCTTGAGACCAAATGGCATTACAGTATAGCAGTAGACTCCGCGAGGAGTGCGGAAAGAAGTGTGTTTTTCGTCTTCAAGATTCATCCGAATTTGATTGTATCCGGAAAATCCATCCATGAAAGATATTCTTTCGAACCCACAGGTGTTGTCGATCATAACGTCCGTGATAGGAAGAGAAAATTCATCTTTTGGACATGCTTCATTAAGATCCCGAAAGTCGATACAGACTCAAACTTTTTCGATTTTCTTTAGAACTGGGACAACATTGGCTACCCAATCAAGATGCTGCTCTTCTCGAATAAAGCCACAAGCGATGAGCTTCTTGACTTCATCATCGATTGCATCCATCATTTCTGGCTTGAAGCGCCGTTGTTGCTGTTTGACCGATTTTGCATTCGACAAGATGTTCAATTTGTGAGTAGCAACTTTAGGATCTAGACCTGACATATCTTCATAGCTCCAGGCAAAGACATTAATGTATTCTTGAATCAGAAGAATTAATTCTTGCTTATCTGCCTCTGGAAGGTTCTTGCTAATGAATATTGGACGAGGTGACCCGCTCTCTCCTACATCAATTTAAACTAATTAATCTTCAGTAGGAGGTTCCCTTTGTTCGAATCGGAGTTCCCATTGGGTATCCATTCGTTGAGCCCAAGGATCTGTTTCAGGACTTTCTTTAACATCCTCGTCATAGCCTTCTGGAAGTTCGACGGAGACCATGTTAGAAGATACAGTCAATCGATGAACTTGACCAATGCTGGTGTCAGAATCCCATGATCTGGAATCAGAAGAGTTAGAGCGCTCTTCACTATCGGATTCAGAGCCTGCTGAAGATAATACTGGAGGTGAAGAATATCCTAGACCTCTTTTGGTCCTGCTGTAGTACATCTCTGACTTCCCTTTCGGTACATCCGTACGGATAGGAGTTCTTCTTCCTTTACCGTAGTTGAGGCCATTCTTGAAGTCATAACCCATTTTTCGGATGATGTCTTTTGATTGTTGACTGTAACGACGGAGTTGAAGATGCCCCGTGTCGTTAGTTTTGCTATCATCCGTATAGCTGAATTGTTGTTCCGGTCCTTTACTAAAAAGTATTGGACTTTCGCCTTTCTTTCGAGCGGGAACAATACGATATGAATCATTTGGATGTTCGAATGAGACTTCTGTTTGAAGAGATTGTACAACTCCCATCGTAAATGACTGATAGCTATCTAACATATCCAAATAGCATTTAGCATGATAAATGATATCAGTATACTGGAAAGTAGATGCTTTTTCATTAATTTGTACATCCGTATTTACAGCAGGACCTTTAGCCTTAGCAGGCTTGGTCAGATTAATTACAAGAGGAGGAGAAGAAGAACGTGGAGGAAGATTAGCTTTGTTACGACGGAGGTCGATAACAAGCGGGTCAGAGGAGGTGAGCTCCCTTTTATCCTTGTTATGAGATAAATCAATAACAAGTGGCTCAGAAGAGGTGAGCTGCCTTTTTTCTTGTTACGACGTAAGTCTATAATAAGTGGCTCAGAAGAGGTGAGCTCCCTTTGATCTTGGCCATCATCAGCTGGTTGCTTCGGGACTGGCAAGTGAATAGCCAGTGGCTTGGAAGACCGAGGACGAGAAACATGCCCTTTGACAGAAATAATGAGGGTGTCATTAGGCACTGCTTCTTGTTCTTCTTCAGTGTCCAGAGACAGCACTACTTTCATGAATTCATCCTTGTACATACGAGCATCGTTGCAGTATGCTTCGACACCTTTGAAAGGATAGAGATCAGCAACCTCCTTTTGTACCTCTCCATTGTCATCGACATATTTGAAACATTGATGGAGAGTCGAAGGAACAATGTTAAGCTCATGCAGAAATGGTCTTCCCAACAGAGCATTATGAGAACAACCATGATTGTCAGTGATATATAAGGTCACCTTTGTACGAAGATTGCCTATTTGGAGTTTTAGACGAATCTTGCCCAGAGGCTCACTCCTTCCCTGGTTGAACCCAAGGATGGTGGTGATTGTACTGGAGAGACTATGCACTGGGATCTTCGGCGCATCCAACATTGTCTTCGACATGATACTGAGAGCAGACCCTGGGTCTATCAGAATACGATCGACTTTCATCGAGTCAACATATCTTGTATAGTAGAGAGGACGATCGTGCCTATTGTCTTCCATTAGCATGTCATCTTGTGTGAAAGTTATGTTCGGAATTAACTCCAACACACTATGATAATGGAGGCAAGAGACTGGCTCTGCTTTTGGCTTCTTCAGAAGGACTAGACAAGTTTCAGCTTGCATGAGAGCCTCAATCAGTGTTTCTCGAGTCTCTTTGGAAAGGCGCAAGAGCTCGAAGATGGACAGCTGGGCCGGTGTATTGGCTAACTGAGCCAAGATATCAAAGTTGTAAGGCTTCTCAAGTCTAGAAGAAGATGACTTCTTCAAAGGTTTGTCAAATCGGACTTGCTGTTTGCCTTTGTCGGCTACCGTCGGCTTGGAAAGAGTAGACTCTACAACCGGTGAGGATACAGTAGGAATATCCTCAGTAGAAGCGGGCTGCACTGGAGCAGGCTCAGAAGAAGAAGCAGGATTCTCTCGAGCTTCAGGGTAATCCTTTAGATAGGCTTTCCCTGATCTGGTGCCTAGCAGGATTTCTTCGTCAACTATGGGATCAAAAGACACCATATTGCAAGTCTTTGTCTTGCCCTTGGAGCGGTCTTTCTTCTTGGATGAAGAAGGAAATTCGAACTCTGAAGCAAGATCCGAATTAATCCACATAATCTTGCCATTGTCAAGAGATAAGGGGACGAGACCTTCACTTCGTGGAGGAGGGAGATTCTCAATCTCGAGAGTAGCTTTGGGGATAGGAATGACACCATGCTGTACCATCTGGGGCCGGAAGTCACCGAATTGAACTGAGACCATGTTTGCAGTAACAGTCTTCTCGTCTTGCAGTAAAGTGACAATACCAACGTTGACCAGCTCTTGAATTTTGCCTTTGAGCACATAACATGCTCGAGTAGGATGTCCAATGAACCTGTGATAGACACAGTACTTAGGATGATCAGTCTTACCAACTTCATCGGGCTTCTTCGGATCTGGAAGCTGGAGCTTATTGCTTTTGATCAAGCAATCAAAGATGCTCACTGTGTCATTCTCGTCAAAAGAGTACTCTACTTTCGGACGAGGTTCCCTTGGTGAGGTGCTGAAGGAGTAGAAGTAGACGTAGGGGGAGCTACGTTGACCGTCAGAGATTCTTTGTTCTTACTCAAATTGATATTCAAAGTTTCTTTTCCCTTGCGGTTGTTCTGGCAATTACCACCACCCGAGGTCTAGTGTTCATCCCGGTCGGAGTTAGACATTTGTACCCCCTAGATGCTTGAATTTATCAGCGCTAACTTCAGCTGCATTAGCGTTGACAATAAAGGAAGGCCAGTCTTGGAACTGAGTAGATCCTGTCCACATGCTGATGATAGGCAAAAGATTTGCCTTGCAGGTGTCTATGGTGCCAGCGGCCGGAGTTCCAGGAGGCATTTTCAGAGCTTTCCGACGGAACCTTTCAATAAAACTCTCAGCAGTTTCATTGTGTCTTTGTTTGATTTTATTGAGGGCTGACATAGTCTTGTCGTTGATCCCCTCATAGAATCGTTCCAAGAAGATTTATTTTAGGCTAAAGAAGGAGGTGATACAACCATCGGACAAAGCTTCTATACCAATCGTATGCTACACCGGCTAAACAACCAACGAATACTCTGGTAAGAAGAGCGTCATTTGGTTGAAGTTGGACAGTCATTACCTCAAAGTGGTTAATGAACTGACTAGGAGAAGTGCTGCCATCAAACAGCGAGATTGTTGGGATTTTGTACTTAGGAGAAAATGGGACTTCCTTCCATTCAACTGGGTAAGGTGCTTGATCCCCAACCTCTGCAAGTTGTCCTTCTCTTTGAAGGCCTCGAACTGAGTGCACAGAAGTTTGACAGCTTCATTGATATCTTCCACTGATGTAGAAGGAGCAGGCTGAGTCACAGTGTTAGGGGGAGGAACAACGTGGTAAGCACTACCCCCAGCACCTGACCGACTGGGTGTAGGTTGGACCTGTACAGGAGGTACTTGAAGAGATGCTACCCCCAGTCCTGCATTGACAGGTACCGACGATGCTATGATTTCAGGATTTGCAGGAGGTACGGTCGGTGGCACTGTATGCTGGGCCACAATGATAGAATGCATAGTGGAAATAGAAGCATCTGGGTCTTCAGTGACAACATAAGCTGTCACTTCTCTAGGCACAGTGGAGGACACTGTCTGTTCCGAACTTTCGCTGTATACATCGTAGTCGAAGAACGAATCATCTCCTGAGTGAGAAAGAAGAAGATTACCGGAAGGATCTTGAAGATTCCTTTGACCGATTGTGTCTCGGCTTCGGGATCGGGTATGTTGGAATACTCCTTCAGAAGATTCTTGGAGTAAATCCAAATACCGCTGGCTTGGCTTGCGAGGCTTACCGTACTGGGAGCACTTCCTACCCCCAGTGTCTCTGGAAGTCATATTGACAGAAGCGTACAAAACTTCATCTTCGTCTTCTGACATAAGTTCAGAGTTTGAAAAGTTCAGACGATCGAAGACAGATCGTCTTGTTGTCTGACAACAATACTTGATAACAACCTTGTGGTTACAATGGTGTCCAAGTGGTTGTACTGGGGATGTTGAGATGTTGTCTCGTTTTTGCTTGAGGTATTCTCGGAGATCGGGAACAACAACGGGACGAGAAGAAGTTCGAGGGATGTGTTCTTTGACAATATTCGGAACATGGTTCCGGTTCTTCAAATGTTTTGTCCCCTGAGTGTACAGGGAAGTACTCATTTCATTGGCATAGGTGTCCAAATTTTTGATCCTGGAAGTTTGCTTCTGATGCTGGTTGGTCTTCGGCATTGGCTGTTTGCGTTTCACCGAAGTTGGTCAGTTGAGATAAGTTCTTAGATCAGCAAACTCACCCCCAGGGGTTTCAGTCTGAGACACCAGCAATTTTCCCTGTCTTGAACGGGATATCTGGAGAGTTGGGAGATCTTAGAATTCTGCTACCGGAGTAGGCAGAATACCTCTCTGATCAGTACACTTTCTTTTGGCAAGAAAGAAAGAAGAACCCTTATGAGAGAGAGTTCTTGTACTGACTGGTGCCGGAGCACGTTCAGATTGATCTTCTACGGTAAAAACCGAGGAAGACTGAGAAAACACCAAAGGGCCTTTTCCTTTGTTTTGTGAAGAAGGGTTAGCTAAAGAGCGTTTCCCTCTGTTGTCTTCCAAGTCGTGGGACGAGAAAGTTTGAGAAAAGACCAACGGACCTTTTCCTTTGTTCTGGGGAGGAGGAGGAATAGCCAAAAGACTACCGCCAATGGATTGCGCAGGAGCAACAGGGTGCTTGAGAGGAGGAGAAGAGCTTTTCCCCTTACTATAGGAAGAGGAGAGATTAGCCAAAGGGCTGTCTCTCTTAGACTGCACTGGCACAGTTTGCGCATGGACTGGAGTGGTTGCTGGCGCACTGGCAGGTTGCGCATGAGTAACTCTGGCAGAAAGTTTTCTGGCCTCAGTCACAGTGGCTTGCACAGCAGGAGTCTTGTTGCCAGAATATTTGTGTTGCACTCTGGTTGCTGGAATAGTGGATTGTGCAGGCAGGGTTGCAGCCAACTGCGCCAGCGGAATAGGAGTCTTGCACTTTGATAGAGTAGCATATGAAGTAGCTTGTGCACTGTCAAGGGGAACAGCACACTGCGCATGGGCAGTAGTAGCAGACTGCGCAGCAGAGACAACAGTCTTAGGAACAGAGGCAGTAGATTGCGCAGCAGGCTGAGCAGCAGAAGTAGTGGACTGCGCAACAGTCTTGGAGACCCACATTGGGTGAGCTTTGCTTGTGACAGAAGTTGTTGCAATACGAGGGGTGGTCCTGGAGTTGATCATTGCCTCGTAGGCCGTCTGGTTGACCTTTACTACCAGTGTCTTCTGCGTCTTTCCGATAGACGCAACGTCACATTAAGATATCACTTGCTCGTCGGAGGAGAAATTTGTCCCCAGCAGAGTCGCCATTTTGTTTGTAAAAAAAAGTTGATCTTTATTTCAACAAACTTTGTAAAGAAGATTACAAGAATTCTGGGAAAGTACAACTATAGGAATCCGATCTATCTCTTGGACGATGTGAACTTTGAAGACGGTAGCCTCTGAAGATTGCAGCAGCACTTTGGCAAGAACTCCTGATCTCTGGTGATGATTCTGATCTCCGTATGTGTGTGTGATCCCCTCTAGGAAGGACTTGAAACTCTATTTATAGAGTTCGGGAAATAACTACTTTTTAGTTATTCTGGACTGCGCAAGATGGATTGTGCATGCATTGGATCGCGCAGACATCAGACTGTACTGGCATTATTTGATCGTGGGCCAACTGTAGTGGACACATGGCATTATTTGATTGAAATGTGCATGATCGTGTACAGACGATTACCACGTAATGAGTCATTGATGGCATGAAGGCCACGTGTACTTTGTCAGTTGTATTGATGGAGTGCGCCACCTGAATTGTGCTGGCTTTGGATTGCGCTAGGATGGACCGTGCTGGGATGGACTGTGCTGCAGAAAATCTGGCAGATTACGCTTATGTACAGCTGTCCTCGAGCATTGTGCTGCACGATAAACGAACAGTTTTCTCGTTCACCGTGCTGTCAGCTGTCAGAAGATCTGATTCTCTGTCAGATAATGATGACGAGGCCACGTCAGCTTGCGTACTTGGATGAGTACGCAGTTCAGCCTGGGCAATCGAATTGTTGCGCAATCTGTCTTCTACGCAATTCACTTGAAGGATGCATAATTTGATTTTCATGACTTCTTTGATGGGTGCAACTTAATTTTTAGGACCTACATGGTTATCAGTACATTGTTATGCACTGGTGGGGAGGCTAGCTCGTCCACTCGCTATCATTAACAAATACGTTCATTTTACTTTTGTGTAACATCTATCAGTTATTGTCTTTACTAATCTTGCCTTAGGATCAGTTTTATGGCATATGATTTAAAGCCTATCTCGTGTTACCGATATCAAGTGTCGGATAGAAATAACATGCGCAACTTACCATACTTACCGTATGATCTTTCCTGCCCAAGGGAAACCAAGTTAGTCAACATTTTATACCTAAAGACATAACGGATTTGTATAAGCATTCAAGTGTGTCAAGGGGGTGTTCTTGCCTCAGGTTAACGAAGTATTCAAATTTGTCAAGTTATGTTATACTCAAAAGCTTTGTTCAGATGTTCATTCAGTTACTCAATTGTTCAGCTTACTCAAGTTGTCAGGAAGTGTTATACTCGAGCGTTGTTCAGATACGTTTCATTCAGTTACTTAGTATGTTCAGCTTCCTCAGATTACTTGTTTTAATGCAAGGCCTCGCACGCAGATTACCGCAATCGAGCCAACTTAATCTATATGCACCAGTCGCTGGCACCACAAGCCATTTGGACTATTCATCTTGGTATCGTGGTTTCCTATCAGCCGATGATGGCTGGTACACCCTAATAGGCCACGCAATACCCGACTTATGCCTCTTAGGTGGCCGAGCTCGCACTCAAGCCACCTGTAAGCCATAATTCTGCCTAGGCCGGCCACGATATCGTTAATCGTTGCCTTGGAATCCTTATTCACTTCTTTCCCTCGTACACGAGTTGTCCGCGACCATTTTATATTATCTTGTCAATTTTTTTAACTTAACAGGCTGTCTTTGAGCCATAAGCTGTCTTTGAGCCATAGTCGATTATAGACTAGGTTGGTGGCGGCATCCGTGCAGCGCAGATAGCGAGCCAAGTTGCACGTCTCCGTCATACCTGTCACTATTCATTCTTCTCTTCTTTTATGCCTTTCTTTTCTTTCATTTATTCACTTATTCGATCATTCATTCATACATTCATTCACTTATTCATTCGTTTATTCGTTCATTTCATTCATTCATTATGCAGCACCCTGTACGGGAATCGCCTTGGCGACCCAATAGTCTCGAAGCCTTTCGATGTTTCTATTACTCTGCTCGGAACGACTATTTGATAGTCTTTCTGCCTTATTTTAGTGAACCATTTATTATTTAGTGCTTCAAGTTGTAGTACATTCTAAGTGACAAGCATTTCGTTCATGAGTTAACGCATAGACAATTCTACTCAAAAGTAAGTTGTACCTTGGCACGAGCGTGGAGTGCGGTGCGAGGTTCAAGTAACTTTCCAAGTTCCTTTTCATGTTCTACACAAGCATGCATGATAGAATTCCCTTATCTAGGTGGTTAAGTCATTTTATTAGCATGCAGGGAGTTATCGCCTATCAATTCTAGCAATATTGCACGAATTATTATGTGTTTAGGCTAAGCAAAGACAGGTTCATCGGAGCCACCCACCTTAGCAACGATCGCATCAGTCGAGCGAGACTCCGAGCGCATCTTTGAAAGTCTAAGTCTGGATTCTTCTGAAGGGCCAAGTCCATTGACTTTGCCTTAGTTCATTGCAAGGAAATATTTTGGTTTTGCAAACAATTTTGTGAATAAGGCAAAATGTCGACCTCTTATAACTCAGCATAAAAGTATAGCATGCACACGAAATCAACTAAAGTCAATATTTCTTCATATTGGACTTGTGTGTTGCATCGTTTCGATTTCTTAGAATCTTCGAACCGACTCAATGGTTTCTCTCGGGCCAACTTAACACTTGCATCGATTCGCATCGATCCTTCATCGGGTCGATGCAACTCTTCGAGTCAACGATTTATTTTAGTAGTTGCACTTGCCGTTTGAACCGGCATTCCGCTAGGGTGGAGCGGGTCGTTACATTATATACCACTCAGAATAAGACTCATCCTCGAGACTTCTGAGTGCACATTATCCTACACTTTCTTAACTCATGTCGTGTCTGTACCTTAGATAATTCCCATCGAGTAGAAATAGCAAAATTCTCTATCACGAGCTTTGGTTGAAATGTATGTATTTTGGGGATGCCTGAAATATGTGCACGATCCAACTAAGTAATACGTTGAATTCAAATTGAGACTAAAGGAATGGAAGAGTATCGAGGGTTTTAAGGAAAAGATTGAGGGTAGTGCGATCGTTGCACGGATTGAAGAAACACATAGGAGTAGTGTGCGCGAAAGTTATTGAATGTTGGATAAAGTGATAAGTCGATGAGTAAGTACTCAGTTAGTTTCGAGGACAAAACTTTTTGAGTGGTGTATGATGTAGTGCCCCGTCCTGCTCAGTCAACGGAGGAATCGAAACGCCGACGGCATTCGGAATTAGCCATGCAACGACCTGCTTGAAGTCCCGCTCGGTCGAGATGACTCCTCGCTCAGGTAGGTGG